>CAUYLG010060842.1:0-99253 GCA_963573385.1 Cacajao melanocephalus | reverse complement strand
CCACCCCCCGGACCCAAAAAACCGAAAAAAAAAAAAAACCACAAACCCACCCCGGGGGGGGGGGGACTAGGCATGGGATCGCCGGGGGGGGGGGATCGGGGCGGGATAACATTAGGAGAAATACCTGATGTAGATGATGGGGTGATGGGGGCAGCAAACCACCGAGGCACGTGTATACCTGTGTAACAGCTGCGCGTTCTGCACGTGTACCCCAGAACCTAAAGTATCATCATAATAAAACAACCACCACCACCATCTGTGGCTTAGGAACATGAGGCTCAGCCAGGTCCTTGGTCTCCCCTGCTCCTTCCCTGAGTTGGGGACACGACACTGACAGTCCCATCCCAGACCCGGTCATGGGCTCAATTCCCCATTGCCTTTGGTCTCCTGGTGGGCAGACCTCTCTCCTATAACCCAGTGGGACGCTGTTTGGTTTCCTTTTGTTTCATTTTAAGTGAAATTAATCAGAACATAAGACAGATCTGTCAAGTTACACCAGCAAAAGGCGTCCTTTCTGCTGCCAGCTCCCGGGGCTGGGCAGGTTGGGGACAGCAGTGGCTTTCTCTCTTCACCATCACTTCTTCCCAGAGTGGCCTTGACACCTGCCTTCTCAATAAGAAAGCACCCTGTCTTGGTTCATTCAAGTGTCTCCATGCACAAGGTCCTCTGCCGGTGTGTAGACCGGGTCCCTAAAGTGTAGACGCCGCCATTGCGCTAGCCTGGCCACCGGGACTTTGTGAAGTGGTGGCTTTCTCTGCTGTCATTCTTGCCTGGCGTGGTCATACCAGCCCTCCCCTTTGCCTGCTGTTTTGTGGAGAGCTCTGGGTTGGGCATTCAGGGAAGGAAACAGGGAAAGACCCTCCCACTTCCAGGCCCTGGGATAGGTGCCCTGCCCTGCTCAGGGTATTTTCAGACCCTGCCGGGGGAGCAGCCGGGCTGCTGTGGTGGGAGAGCCCAGGGTCGAGGCCGACAGGTGTGGGTCTGCGTGTGGATTGGCTGCTTTGCCAGGCTGTGTGGCCGTAGGGAGGTTGCCTGTCCTCTCTGTGTTTCAAGTTCTATGTCTGTGAATGGGGTCTGATGCCCTGCCTGGCACATAGTTGATGATGTTCAGTCTATGATCACCTGCAGTGTGAGGGTGTCAGGTGGGAAGAGGCAGGCCCTGACCCTGGATGTTTCCTCTCTGCCAGAGTGAGGGGATCAAGCAGCTGAGAGAGGCCCTGAAGATCCTGGCAGAGCGAGTCCTCATCCTGGAGCACATGATTGGGGTCCACGGTGAGCAGTGACCAGGACCAGCAGACTGGGGACCTCCCTCTCCTCCCTCCCCTCCCTCCCTGCTGCCCTCATGGCTACTGCCTCGGGTCTCTGGTCTCCCTCCCTTATTCCTAGTCTGACCCTGCCCCTCCCTACTCAAAGAACCTCAGTGGCTCCCTGCTGCCCGTGACGGACTTCCAAGTGCATCAGCCCAGTTTCACAGACCCTCCCTAGTACAGCCACAGCGAGGAGAGCACTCACCAGCTGTGTCGACACCCCTCCCACCTCCATGCCTTTGCTCAGGCTGTCCCTCTGCCTGGTGAACACTGACTGCCACTTTGGGACCTGCTCCAAGATCTGCCTCTGTGAATCTTCTCTGAGCCCTCCTTTTTGTCCCTGCGGTGCTCTGGGGAGCCTTCCATTCCATGATGGGATGGTGTTTCTGTGACCCGCTGGGAGTCCCCCATGCAGAACAGTGAATGGTGCCTCTGCACGGCCTGAAGTATTTGTTGGAGAATGACTGGGTGAATGAATGAGTGAATGGACAGGTGGGTAGGTGGCAGGATGAGGTGAGGGTGGCGGGATGGGGTGAGGGTGGATGAGTGAACGAATGGCTGGTTGCCTGGATGAATGTACAAATAGGTGGATGCATGGTTGAATGGACAGGTAGATAGGTGGATGAGGGAGTAGATGGGTAGATGCATGGATGAATGAATGAACGGGTGAATGGATGGATGAGTGGACAGGAGGGTAGGTGAATGAGTGGATGGATGGATGGATGGATGGATGGATGGATGGATGGATGGATGGGAGAGTGGACAGCTGGGTGAGTGAATGAGTGAATGAATGGATTGATGGATGGGTGAGTGGACAGGCGGGTGGGTAAATGAGTGGATGGATGGATGGATGGACAAGTGGTTGGGTGAATGAGTGACTGAATGGATAGATGCATAGATAAATGAGTGGATGGATGGATGGAGGAGTGGACAGGTAGGTGGGTAAATGAGTGGATGGATGGATGGATGGATGGATGGATGGATGGATGGACAAGAGGGTGGGTGGAGTGAATGAATGGATAGATGCATAATAAATGAATGAGTGGATGGTTGGATGGATGGGCAGGTAAATGAGTGAATGAATGGACAGATGCATAGATAAATGAATGAATGGGCGGATACACAGATGGATGAATGGATCAATGGACAAGTGGATGGGTCAATGAGTGAATGCATGGATGGATACATGGATCCATGAATGAATGAATGAATGAATGAATGAATGCATAAGGAGCTGAAAGCCTGCTGCTGCCTTGCTTCTCCACGCTAAACAAGAGCATCTCTCCGCGGCCATGTACCATGATCAAAGGTGCCCCCAAGTGTTCCTAAGGCTCTACCTTGACCCCACCCTCCTCTTCTTCCAGATCCCCTGGCCTCCCCAGAGGGAGGGTCTGGCCAGGATGCCGCCCTGAGAGCCAACCTCAAGATGAAGAGGGGTGGCCCCCAACCTGAAGGCGTCCTTGCTGCCCTGCTTGGGCCCGACCCTGGACAGAAGAGCATGGACCGCGCCAGCAGCAGAAAGTGAGAGCCCACTGCTCCAAGACAGCCTGTCCTGGCTAGAGACCCAGCCAGCCCAGAGGCCTGAGCGGCTGCTGGTTCCTGAAGACACTCCCGGGGGACTGGGCTCCAGGCATAGATGACTGTGAGGGCCTGGGGGACTTTGGGGACAGATAATGCCTCCAGGGGGAGGGTCTGGAGGGGGCAGCACCCTCATCAGAGTCCTTCTCTGGCTTGTCCCCTCCTCCCCTGCCCCACCCCCCACTCCCGGCTGGAGACGGGTCTGGGTGGGCTGGCTGCTGGGAATGAGAATAACCCTAATACCCATCATTTATTGAGTCCCTGCCACAACTGGCCCTGTCCAGGGAACTTTCCTTATGTTGTCTCATTATTTAACCCTTAGGAGGTAAGCTTATTATCCCCACTTCATAAGGGGACTGAGGCTCGGATGGTAGAAATAACCCTTCCTCAGCCACCAAATCATGGGTGGCAGGGGCGGGATTTGAATCCAGGCCCCTCAGTTCCTGAAGCTGTGTTCTCTTGACCCTGCCAGCTTCCCCTCTTCATGAGAAAACTCAGATAGGGAGAATGTGGGGCCAGGATAGTTCCTTGAGGCAGGCAGGGCTGCGGGAGGCTGGGCCAGCCAGCCCAGGGGGACAGGCAGGGTCCTGCAGGGCCTGGGGCTTCCTTTCCTCAACCCCCTTCCCCAATGGCTGGGGGGTGGCCTGGCCTGCAGCTGCTCTCAGAGGCCCGGGAGACCCTGAGTAAGCCACTGCCAACCACGCAGACTTGAGGACAATGAGAGAGCAGCATTGGGGGTCAAGGGCCCCCCACACCAGATTGGCATCACCAGCCAATGCCTCCCAGTCTTACTGAGCCCACTGGCCCTGGTCCATCCCATCCCTGAGCCAGAGGAAGCAGCATTTCATGAGCATGTCTATCAGAGATGGGACTTGCAACCTCTGCCCCCACCCCTCAAGTCCGTCTCTCAGGGGACTCTGTAGGTTTGCTACTTTTGCATGGCACAGCAAGGTCAGTGTCCCCTTTGCAAACTGCAAACAGAGTCCCAGGCCTGCTGGGAAGAGATGCTTCTGCCTCCCCACCTTCCAGAGTTGGGGGCCTGGCAGGCTCCACGGCAGGCACCAGGTCCCTGGCAGCCCAGAGCAGCTGATTCAAGCCCTCAAGGCCTCTGGGGCCAGAGTCTCTGTGGTCACCTCAGCCCTGGTGCCCCTCTTGCTGGGCTGGGACCCGGGACACAGCCACGATAGCAAACTCAGAGAACTGAAGGTGCTGGCACCACCCCGGGGCACTCTGTCTTCACAGCAGGAGTGACTGTCTCCAGCGCTCTTAGTGCTCCTGTTCGGCGATGGTCTGGTCCCTCTGGGCCCTGGGATCTTCTTCTGGCCCTTGAGGCAGGTCTGGGTGAGGCAGTCTCTTGTCTTCATGGAGGGGCGGTCAGAGGCGGGCGGGACCACCAGCCTGTAGCGTTGTTATTATATCTGACAATAAAGGTGCTCTCCCCACTGTGAGTCTGTGCGGTGACGACTCTGCGGGAGGCAGGTCTGCGTCTCACTGGCTGGGTGCCAGTAAAGCTGTGAGCAGCCGCAGCCAGGTCTAGGGTGACCACAGGGCCTCTGCAGCAGGGAGGTCCAGCTCTGCCCCTGGGACCTCTAGGGAGGGGGCTGGGAGTGACACACGATAGGCAAGCCCCAGATTGGGGCTTATTCTGCAAGGGTTCTTGGCTTTGCCCAGGAAAATTCAAAGGTGAGCTGGAGGTAGGAGAAACAGCTATATTGGAGGGGCAGGGTTATAGCTCTAGGACTGCTCCTAAATGGAGCATGACTCTGCCCCCCAGGCGGAGAGCAGCAGCTCAAGGCACTTCTGCACCATAGCTATACCTACTTTTATTATTATTATTATTTAAGATGCAGTCTTGCTCTGTCGCCAGGCTGGAGTGCAGTGGTGTGATCTCGGCTCACTGCAACCTCCGCCTCCCAGGTTCAAGTGATTCTTCTGCCTCAGCCTCCCGAGTAGCTGGGATTACAGGCACACACCACCACGCCTGGCTAATTTTTGTATTTTCAGTAGAGATGGGGTGTCACCGTGTTGGCCAGGATGGTCTCGATCTCTTGACCTCTGATCTGCCCGCCTTGGCCTCCCAAAGTGCTGGGATTACAGGCATGAGCCACTGCGCCTGTCCCTATACCTACTTTTAATTGCATGCAGATTAAGGGGTGGTTTATGCACAAATTTCTAGAAAAAGGGTGGTCATTTCTGGGTCATTGAGTCTTTGCCGTGGAAAGGGGCTGTAGCTCCTGAATGTCGCCATGGTGATGGCAAACGGACGTGGCACACTGGTGGGCATGTCTAATGGAAAATGCTTCCACTCTGTCCCTGTTTTAGCTAGTCCTCAATTTAGCCTGGTGTCTGAGCCCTACCTCCAGAGTCAAGATCTGTTTTTTACCTCCAGAGGGTGAGGGAGGCCCCCCCTTCAGAGGCCATCTCAGCCCTTCACCTAACCACACCGTCCCCAAGCTGGGCCTGGCCCCCAGCTCTGCAAGAAGGTGAGTTAATCTCAGGGCTCTGAGAGGAGGGACCCTGATCCTGCCCCATGCTCCTCTCCAGGCCTGGGGTCAGTGCCGTGTCAGTGACCCTGGGGAGGCCCATATACCCTGATACAAGTCCCAGGTACAACACAGAGACCTAACCCACTGCTGAATCACCCTGTGACCTTTGCAGGTATTAAGCTCTTGCCCTAGTTACTAGTCTGTTCTCACTCTGCCAATAAAGACGTACCGGAGACTGGGTAATTTATGGTAATTTATAAAGAAAAAAGTGTTTAATGGACTCACAGTTCCACGTGGCTGGGAGGCTTCACAAGCGTGGCGGAAGGGGAGAGGCACGTCTTACGTAGCAGCAGGCAGGAGAGAGAATGAGAACCAAGCGAAAGGGGTTTCCCCTTACTACAAAACTGTCAGATCTCGTGAGATTGACTCATTCAGAACCGCGAGAACAGAGGGGGAAACCTCCCACGATTCAGTTACCTCCCAACAGGTCCCTCCCACGACACATGGGAATTATGGGAGCTACAATTCAACGTGAGATCTCAGTGGGGACACAGCTGAACCATATCACCCTGTGTCTGGTGCCCAGCTACAGAGCCCTGCCCACCTCTGCCTGGAGGTTGAAATCCTATAGAGAGGGTAAGCGTTAAACACCAAACCAAGCCAGGTGTGGTAGATCACACCTGTAATCCCAGCATTTAGGGAGGCCAAAGTGGGACGACTGCTTGAGGTCAGGAGTTCAAGACCAGCCTGGGCAACATAGCAAGATCCTGTTGCTACAATATTTTTTTGAAGTTAGCCTGACGTGGTGACTTGTACCTGTAGTCCCAGCTACTCGGGAGGCTGAGGTGGGACAATCACTTGAGCCCAGAGGTTAGAGGCTGCAGTGAGCCGTGATTGTGCCATTGCACTCCAGCGTGATCCTGTCTCTAAAAAACAAACATGAAAAAGCACCATAGCAATCATGTGGAGGACGGAGATGATTCCAGGCTGCTCTGAGAGTCCAGAACCCAGAGAGCAAAAGGGCAGGGAGAGCAGGGAAACAGAAAGAGAGAAGGGGGGAAGGAAAAAGAGAGACAGAGAAAGAGGGCGAGAGGGAGAGAAAGACAAGAGACGGAGACGGAGAGATTGCCTGCCTGAGCTTCGTCTGCCTTTAATTGCTGGTGAATAGGTGACACGTTCCTTAAACTGGAGCCTCTTCTTCCAGGCCCCATTGACTTGGGGGCGCGTCCTCCAGCCACCTGGTCCAGGGCCCAACAGTCACAGCTCATTCAGCAACCAGGGAGACCCGGGGTGGGGCAGGTGCCTGAAGTCAAACCCTGGCAGGAATCACTGGGCAACTGTCCCAGGCAGGGAGTGTGCATATGTTTAGGCTGGAGAAATGTCGTCACCCCCTTAATTCCTTTTCCCAGGGCAGGAACTACAAAACCATGCATCCTTCCTCCCTTCCTTCTTCCCTTCCCTCATGTAATGAATCTTTTATTGATCACCTTAATTGAGCCAGGCCCTGAGAAGTCTCCATGAACAAAAGACAGGAGTCTCTGCCCTCCAGGATCCAACACTTCCAAGTCAAAATAGGCAATAAACAGCCTGGGCAACATAGTGAGACCCCATCTCTAAAAAAAAACCCAAGAAACAAAAATTAGCCAGATGCAGTGGCACGCACCTGTTGTCCCCGCAACTCAGGGGGCTGAGGCAGGAGGATCACTTGAGCTCAGAGGGTCAAGGCTGCAGTGAGCCGAGATGGCACCACTGCCCCCCAGCCTGGGCAACAGAGCAAGACTCTGTCTCAAAAACAAAACAAAAATAGGTGACAGGCATTTTGTTTTGTTTGTTTTTGTTTGCTTGTTTTTGAGACGGAGTCTCACTCTGTCACCAGGCTGGAGTGCAGTGGCACAATCTCGGCTCACTGCAACCTCCACATCTTGGGTTCAACTGATTCTCCTGCCTCAGCCTCCCAAGTAGCTGGGATTACAGGCGCCTGCCACCATGCCCCTCTAATTTCTTGTATTTTTAGTAGAGACGGGGTTTCATCGTGTTAGCCAGGATGGTCTCGATCTCTTAACCTCGTGATCCGCCCGCCTCGGCCTCCCAAAGTGCTGGGATTACAGGCGTGAGCCACCACGCCCGGCCAGTAAGTGGATATATTTTTAAAGCCAATAAGATGATAGGCTAGAACTCTAGCTGTGTCCAGATGATCAGCAGTATGGAGGTGCTAAGGCCCGGGAGCTGATCATTAGTCTTATTTTTTAATTTTTTAAAATTATTTTTATTTTTTTTGTTTGTGAAAAAATATGTCCTCTCCTCCTCAGGGAAGCAGATCAGCAGCCATTCATTCCCCTAGACCCAGTGCCAGAGGTAAGAGAGAGACTTGCCTGTATTACCCAGGACACCAAAATGTCCTGTGCCAGGGACGCCCCCCCCCCACATCCAGGTCTTCTGTTTTAAAGGCAGACCCCATAGGACAGACCCCATGCCCACTGATGCCTTTTTCTTTCTTTCTTTTCTTTTTCTTTCTTTTTTCCTTTCCTTCCTTCCTTCATTTCTTTTCTTTCTTTTCTCTCTCTTTTTTTCTTTCTTCCTTCCTTTCTCCCTTCCCTCCCCTCCCCTGCCCTCCCCTCCCCTTCCCTTCCCTTCCCTTCCTTCCCTTCTTTATTGAGATGGAGTCTCACTCTGTTGCCCAGGCTGGAGTGCAGTGGTGTGATCTCAGCTCACCACAATCTCCACCTCCTGAGTTCAAGCGATTCTCCTGCCTCAGCCTCCCAAGTAGCTGGGATTACAGGTGCCCGCCACCATGCAAAGCTAATTTTTGTATATTTAGTAGAGACAGGGTGTCACTGTGTTGGCCAGGATGGTCTCGAACTCCTGATCTCATGATCCACTCACTTTGGCCTTCCAAAGTGCCGGGATTACAGGTGTGAGACACCGTGCTCAGCCACCTTTATCTTTCAAGCAAGGGGCTGCTGTGTTTGCAGGGTGAGAACTGAGCTTAGATGCGTCAGGTGGGCACCCACAGGTGCCCGTGGTGCAAGGTGGAAGCTAGTGTGGGAAGCAGGAAGGCTGGAGGACCACAGGGGCTGGCTCTCCCCAGCCGTCACCTTCCAGCACGAGACTCTGACAGTCACAATTCCAATGTCAAACCTGGCTTCCAGGTCCTCGGAAAGGGGTATCTGTCAAAGTAGGAAGATAGAGTCTGTTTTACTTAACAGCTGGTTAGCTCAATGTATAACTTTTTTGCTTTTTTTTTTTTTTGAGATGGAATCTCACTCTGTTGCCCAGGCTGGAGTGCAGTGGCACAATCTTGACTCACTGCAACCTCAACCTCCCAGGCTCAAGCAATTCTCCTGCCTCAGCCTCCCAAGGAGTAGCTGAGATTACAGGCACATGCCACCATGCCCAGCTATTTTCTTCTTTCTTTCTTCCTTCCTTCCTTCCTTCCTTCCTTCCTTCCTTCCTTCCTTCCTTCCTTCCTTCCTTCCCTCTTTCCTTCCTTCCTTCCTTCCCTCCTTCCCTCCTTCCCTCCCTCCTCCCTTCCTTCCTTTTTTTGTATTTTTAGTAGAGACGGGGTTACACCATGTTGTCCAGGCTGGCCTCAAACTCCTGACCTCATGATCCACCTGCCTCAGCCTCCCAAAGTGCTGGGATTACAGGTGTGAGTCACTGCGCCTGGCCTCAATGTGTAACTTTTAAACATTCAGACTCATGGGATGCCTTCATTTGTCCTCTGGATCCTGCCGTGGGAGGGCCAGGATGGGACCAGCAGACTCTAGGGAGTGGGGAGAGGACTGTATGAGGAACGTCTGGAGAAGAACAACTTCCAAGCCCCTGCCAGCAGGACGGTCGGGCCAGCCGGGAGTGTGTCGGATGGAGCCAGGGTAGCGGATACTGCAGGTCCCAGAGGAGGTCTGAGACAGGGCCGAGGGAGAAGGTCTCCCCAAGGGACTGGGTGTGAATTGCCCCTTAATATGGTGCGGACAGGTGCAGTGCTAAACAGTGACATGTGTCACCTTCTTGAACATCACAGCCACCTCCTTCATTTTGAGGTGAGTCAGCTGAGCTCCAGAGAGGTATGTAGCTTCCTCAAGGTCACACAGGTGGTTGGTGGTGAAGCTGAGTTTCAGGTCTGTGGGACTCGGGAAGCCATGCTCTGCTCTGTCCCCCAGAAAGACGTTCTGGAAGGAAAAGCAGAGTTCACGTAAACCCAGGGGTGGCACTGCGGAAGGGGCCGAGTGTCAGCAAAGGCTGGGGGCGGATGAAGGGCAGAGCAGATTTGGGTGGGGGTGGAACGAATCCCCCAGGACACTGAAGCAGCTCCCAGGTCGGGAATCTTGGAGGATAGTGATGCTGGAGGGAGAGGAAACTGACCCCTGAGGGTCAGCAGAGGAGGCAGGGTCTCAGTCTGGCCTCTCCCCGCCGTCTGGCCGGTAAAGTGATCTTTCCGAAGTGCAAGCCTGGTGTCGCTCCTCCCTCACTCATGAATCTGCAGCGGCTCCCCTGTTCCTGGCCTCCAGCCTGAGCTCTGCCTCCTGGTGCTGTCACCTGGATCCCTGTCCTGGCTGCTTCTGCACACACAGCTGCTGCAGCCCCAGGAGTCAGCCAGGAGGTCTGCCTACTGCCCGGCCTGTCTCTGGCTCCCCGGAGCAATGCAGCGCTGTGTCTGCAGGAAATGGGACAGCGCTGCTGGGGGAAGAGCCTCAAAGCCCCAAGAGGAGTCCAGCTCTTGGCCTTGTGTGACCCCCACAAATCTTCACCTCCTCTCAATCTGCAGCCAAGGAGACAGGGTAGGCCCATCTGATTCTCTGCCCGGCACCAGGAAGGTCCTTGCGTACATGTGTGGACATAGCGACTTGAACGTCCCAGCTGTCCACAGGGCCCAAGACTCGGAGTAGGAAGCAAAGCACCCTGGGCTCCCAGCTAGGACCCTGCAGGACTGGGTCCCAGTCATCCTCTCCTGCCCAAAATTGCCCTCCCTCCCCACAGCCCCTGGGGAAAGAGGACTCACCAGGGTGAGCACGGTCCTGGCAGGAGTCCCCAGGTCCCTTCCTGGCTCACGGCTGAGCTTTGAGAGCCAGAGCTGGGGCAGGGCTGGCTAGAGCCCTCACTGCCTCCCATCTGAAGCCACCTACCTGGGCACTAAGGAGGGAGAATTAGCAAGGCCCCTGCTCACCTCGCCCGGCCCTGCCCCACCCTGTCCCCATTTGCCTGGCCCAGACATGGCTGCCTCGAATGTCCTCCCTGAGTCTCCCCGGCTCTGCTCCTGCCACCCACAGTGCACTTCCCCCTTCGGCGCTGCTTCCTGCACACAGCCCCTTCTGTGACCCAGCATCCGGATCTAACCTGACGTTTCTTCTCAAATGCCAGCTGGCTCCAGCCCCTGCTATGTATGTGCGTGTGCATATGCAAGTGTGTGCATGCATAAGAATGTGTGTGTTCATGTGTGTGCATGTTCTGCATACATGTGTGCATACGTGTGTGGATGTGCAAGAGTGTACATGCATGAGAATGTGTGTATAGCCAGTGCATTACACATATGTGCACGTGTGTGTGTCTGAGGATGTGTATGGGTGTATCTGCTATGGTGTGTACCCACATGGGCACATGTGTGCCTACAGGGTGTGTGGTGTGGAAGGGGCTGACACCACCTCAGTCACACCTTTTCTTTTTTTCTTTCTTTCCTTTTTTTGTTTTCTGAGTTGGAGTCTCACTCTGTCGCCCAGGCTGGAGTGCAGTGGCGTGATCTCAGCTCACTGCAACCTCTGCCTCCCAGGTTCGAGCAATTTTCCTGCCTCATCCTCTTGAGTAGCTGGGACTACAGGCATGCACCACCACGCCCAGCTAATTTTTATATTTTTTAGTAGAGAGGGGTTTTCATCGTGTTGGCCAGGCTGGTCTTGAACTCCTGACCTCAGATGATCCTCCCGCCTTGGCTTCCCAAAGAGCTGGGATTACAGGCGTGAGTCACCGCACCCGACCAGTAACACCTTTTCTTCTAAGGCCTCTCCCCTAGGGACTGGAACTCATTTGACCCATAGTCCTTGGTGCACCCGGGGCCCTGGCCTGTGACTGAGTTCTCTGGCTGTGAGGGACCCTCTTATCCTCACCCCTTCAGCCCAGCTGAGCCCCGGGATGGAGCAAGGCTGCTGGCTCAGGCAGGACCCTGCCTCACAGCCTCCCCTCTTACTTGGGTAGGGGGCTCAAGGGTCTCCCCAGCAGGCAGGCTTGCTTTGGGACCCAGAGTCTGGGCCTGAAAGCAACTTCTCAGTCCCCAGCCACGGACCCCTGCCTTCCCTACCACAGTTGCCACCAGCCAGAGAAGAAAGTCAGGACCCGCTGAATCGGATGGTAACTTCTGGCAAGAGCCTGACTTGACGGCCACAGTGTGGTGGTGGCTGGGGCTGCACTGAACCTCAGAGGTTCCCGTGGAGGCACGCTCTTCTTAGGCTGTTCCTGGCATGTCCCAAAGACCCACAAGGGGCAACTCTCCTGTTGGAGTGGCAGAAACAACCTGACTCTGGCTTCGGGCCTAGCCGAGGGTGGTCAAGGTGCCATTGGGGTCCCCCAGCTTCAGTCCTCACCTCCCTAAATCCAAGGCACACCCTCCAGCCGTGTCTCTTCCAGTGGCTGTGAGTGTCCTATGTGCCAGGTCACGTCTGGGTCCCCAGCTCAGGCCAGGTGCAGAGCAGATGAATCACTGCAAATGAATCACTAGCACATGGCGGGACATTCACGATGGGGGCGTGGCTTCTTCCCTGACCCTAAGAGGCCACATTGGAGGTTATGGGCAGGGGCAGGTGGGAGCCAAGACTGGCCTACATCAGAACAGAAGCCCCCTCCCCACTCCACCCCTCCACACCTGCAGTTCCCACCAGCCCCGAGGTTTCTGGAACACCTCTCTCCCAGACCAGCTTTATGGATTATGAAAAAACTATTTCATGAGGTTTTTAATTAACTGAATTCCAGGAGATTTATTTCCAATGTTATTAATAAATTCGAATGCCACCTATAACTTTCAATTGCCAGTTAATTAACTTGAAATCACTGCACTGTAAAAGGCAAATTAAATACTTTTCCAGGCAGGGGCTGGCAAATTTAATGAGCCGGTATGTCCTGAGGGAGACGGCCGGGCTCACACATCCCATCAAATACTCTTGCCATCAGCAGGTGAGTGTGATCTGGGTGAGTGACAACTGAACCTCTGCGCCCTCATCTGTAAAAAGGGATCACAGAACCTGTCTCCAGAACCCACAGATATCTGGAGCTGATGCTGTTTTTTGTTCATAGACAAATACAATGAAGGGGCCCTCTGGCAGTTAATTTTATGTGTCAACTTGACTGGGCCATGGGGTGCCCAGATATTTGGTCAAACACACCTGCCCTGCCCAGCCCAGTTCATCTGGTCAGTCTGCAGGGGAGTGGGGACAGGCCAGCATCTGCCTCCTTCTGAGTAGAGAGCAAGGACAGCAGTGAGGACATCAGGAAAGACCACAGAGCCCAATGGAGAGAAGAGAGTCCTCCCCTAGGAAGGGACGAAGCTGAGGAGTCTGAGGATGAAGGAGAAATCGGGGCAGATCGGGGAGGTATTAGCATGTGCAAAGGCCCAGTGGTGTGCAAAGGGGAAAAGCACTGGAAATTGTTGGAAATGCTCTAGGGTGGGGCCAGCAGGGGAAATATGATAATGTGGGCTTATTGCAAGGCTACAGGTATCTCAGGGGACCCCAAGGACAGGGGCTGGAGTCAGAACAGGCCCCAGGAGAGCAGTGCTGGATCTGAGTTAGTCCCGGGGCCTCAGTAGCAGCAGGAGATTACTGATTCCCACAGGTTCTACATGCTGCCTCTTTGTCCCTCTTCCTGGGGCAATGGTGTCATTTTGTCTCGGCCTCATAGCATCAACCTGTTCATGACTTCTGCTTTTTCCAATGTCTTGCCATGACCTCTCGCTGGCTGTCCTCCAGCAGCAGACAGCTTTGCAGTGACCCAATATTCAAACTGGGTGTCAAGCACCTTCACACCTTCATTGTCTCCCCAGGGACTCAGCACACAGGCTTCCTGGGGCCTCTCTAAAGGTAGAGTTCTCAGGCAGCACCTGGTGCTGGAACAAATATCTCATTGACCTGGAAGCAACATTTCTCACCGCTCTAAGGGCTGGGAAGTCCAAGATCAAGCTGCCAGTAGATCTGGTTCCTGGTGAGGGCTCTCTTTCTGGTTTTCAGACGGCCGCCTCCTTGCTGCATCTTCATATGATAGGAAGAGAGAGAGGAAGCAAGCTCTGTTGTGTCTCTTGTTAAAGAACATTAATTCAGTTTTGAGGGCCCCACCCTCATGAGCTCATCTAAACCTAATCACCTTTCAAAGGCCCCACCTCCAAATATCATTACACTGGGGATTCAGGCTTCAACATATGAATTTTAGGGGCATGTAAACAAGTGGTCTGCAGTAACAGTACGCCTTGTCCTTGTAGGCAGACAGGGACAGACCTCAGTCTGGTCTCCCCCAGGCCTGGACACAGACACCGGATAAGGAAGGAGGATTCCAGGGAACTAAGGTCAGAAGCCTCAGACAGCAGGAAGCATGGGTTTTGTGGCCTGTTGATGGCAGAAGCTTTGATCCAAGTGGGAGAAGGCAGGCTTAGGGTCTCCAGCGAGGCTCTTGCTGGGCAAACACTGCAGTTTCTGCTTTGTTTATATCAGAGCCGCATTTTCAAACATAACCATTCCACACCCACTCTCCAGCTATTCAAGGACTTTGATGCAATTCCTCCAGTTTCTCAGGATGTAACAACGACAAATCATGTGCACTTTCTCACTTGCTGCCCGTGGTACCTGGAAGACCCATATTGGGCATTAAAGGATCTTGGCCTTAATTTTTCTTCTGCCTTGTAGCTATAAAGGGAGCATTTTCCTTTCTTTTCTTTTTCTTTTTCTTTCCAAGACAAAACCAAAAGGTGCATCTTAATTAGGAAAGATGTGCAGTGAGCTCAGACTGAACTCTGCCAGGCACCAGCCCTCCACTTTGTGTGCACGATGCTTTTAATGCAGCCCTGTTGCCATGGCGATTACCACGTCTCAGCTTACTGAGGTGGCATTGCAAACCTGTGGGGAAGAAACAGATTATTCAATAAATGATGCTGGGACATTTGGTTAGCGATTTGCAGGGAAATAAAATTAGCTCTTTTCTTCACATCATACATTAGTATAAATTCCAGAGAATTTAAAGAAGTAAATGTAAGAAAGGGAAATCATTAAAAAGCAAACAACTGTTCGATCTTGGGGGTACGTCAAGACACTTTAAACCTAAAAGTAGCAGAAAAAATAGCAAAGATTAAGGTAGAATTTAATACATAAAATCTAAATCTCTTTGTTTTAAAAATCATTTAGTTTAATTTATTGGGAAACTACAAACAAGAATAAAATAGTTGCAAGAAATATGACAAAAGATTAATACCTCTAATATGTAAAAAGTAATCACAAATCAATAAAAATAAACATTCCAATAGAAAAATAGTGAATGCAAAATGTTCAAAAGATGAAATAAAAATGTATAATAAAATATTTCAAAATATTCAGCTTCATTGATCAAAGAAATGCCCATTAAAACATCAATGAGATTTTTCTCCTATAGATTATCAAAGAATGTTTAAATATAATTATGGCACTCGATCTTGTTGAGTAAAGTAGGAAAATAGAGCATCTCACAAGTGAAAGTACAAATTGGTATAAAATTTCTAGGAAAAAAATTAACTTTATGCCATAAGAGGTTTTAAAATGTTCATACAATTAAGCTGATAATTTCACTCCAAAGATATCCTAACATGATGTTCAGAATTGAAGCTAAAAATGTAAATGTGATAATATTCATTGTAAATATTTAATAGAAATTTATAACTTACTAGAACACTTGGGTATGGTCAAATAAATTATGCCACATAAATATGATGAAAGGTTGTGCCGCCATTAAAATAATCTTTTGAATAATGTTTAGTGGGATGGAAATACGTCTATGACATAATGGTAAGTGGGAAATAGTGTGCCAATTGGGGTTCTTAGATGCCAGCAATAGAAACCCACTTTGGCTGTCTGGATAAAGCAAAATCCATTGGAGGAAAATTATAGGGCTTGGAATCAACAGGAACATAGAAGAACTAAACTGAGAAAGAAAGGAAATTAGAAAAAGAATCAGAGGAAGAGTGAGAAAGAGAAGAAATATAGAGAAAAAAGAAAGAAGAATGAAGGAACAGATGAAGGAAAGAACAAAGGAAGGAAAGAAAGGATTGACAAAACAAGGCAAACCTCTATCAACAGCTATACTTATGGTACCAAACTAGATATACGGTATGATCCCAAGTCAAGGTAGAATTGGCTATTCAGAAATACTAGATTCACCCTGGAACCCTTACACCATACAACGCTTTCTTCTTACTCACACAAAGTAAGTACTTACCAGGTTGGGCAGCTTTTCCCCATCTTGTAGCTCAGCCATTGGAGAACGTAGCCTCTGAGATTGTCACAACAGGGACGACTGGGGTGGAAGAGGCTCCATGGGAGTGATGCTGTCATTTCTGTTCACAGTTCATTGGTCAGCACTAGTCATATGGCCCCAACCTCACTACGATGGAGGCTGAGATAAAGAAGGCAGTGAGTCGTTTGAGGCTCCCATAAGAAACACATGGTACACTTAATTTAGGATACTTTGAGGAAGATTTAATTTCAAGGAGACTATTTTTAAAGGTGTGGGTGGGCTGCAGAAGAACCAGAAGGGAGACTGTGATGAGATAGGGCTATGAATAGCCCAAAGGGACAGGGGTCAGATTGGATTTTCAAAATCTCAACTATATGCTGTTTTTAAGAAGCACATTTTGAATAAAAGAACACTATAAAAGATTTGAAGCATACAGTTATCCAGCTTCACCCAACGGACAGTATATAGAACACACGCCTACCAGTTGCATCATATGTGCTTTTTAAAAGTACACATAGAACATTTTCCAAAATAGACCATATGCCAAGCCATAAATAAGTCTCAACAAATTTCAGATGATTAAAATAATAAAATATGTTTTCTGACTACATTGAAATCAAACTAGAAATTAATACCAAAAATATTAGAAAACATCTCAAACCCTTGGAAATAATCCATATACTCTTTTAGATAATTCAATATGTCAAAGAAGAAATCACAACAGAAATTGTAAATTAATGGAAATAAAAACATGACGTACAAAATTTGTTGGATGTAGTTAGCGCAGCTCTTAGAGGGAAATTTACAACTCTAAATGAAAATGTTAGAAAAGCAAAAAGGTAGAAAATGAATGATCTCTGCTTCAAACTCAAGAAGCTAGAGGAAAAACAGCATATTCAGAGAAGGGAGAAGGAAAAATAAAGGCAATAATAAAAATAATGGTAGAAATGAATACAATCAAAAGCAAACGTATAGAGAAAATTTAAAAGCCTCACGTTGACACATGAGATTAAGGTTAACCAAACTGATAATACTTAGCAGGCTGGATCAAGAAAAGAAAGGAGAAAACATAAATTAGCCATGGCAGGAGACATCACTACAGATCCCAAAGACTTTATAGTAAAAGGATATTGTCAACAGTTTTATGCCAATAATTTAAAAATTTAGATGAAACAGATAAATTCATTGAAAAAGCACAATTTATTAAAGTTGTCATAAAATAAAAAATCTATATAGTTTTATATCTGCTAAAGAAATTGAATTCATAATTAGAAACATTCCCACAAAGAAAACATTCCCAGCCTCAGATTACTTAACTGATGAATTCTACTAAACATTCAAGGAGAAAATAGACAAACTCATAGAAACAGACAGTAGATTAGTTGTTGCCAAGGGCTGGGGGGTATTTGCCTATTCTAGACATGTCACATAAATGGAATCATACAATATGTAGCCTTTCGTGTCTGGGTTCTTTCATTTAGCATATTTTAAAGATTCACCCATGTTAAAAAATAAATAAATAAAACTTTATTCATTTTTGTGGCTGCATAATATTCCACCATATAGATAAACCAGATTTTGTTTATCCATTCCTCAGTTGATTGACATTTGGGTTCTCTCTACTTTTTGACTATTGTGAATAATGCTACTATGTACATTTTTGTACGAGTTTTTGTGTTGACACATGTCTTTGCTTCTCATGGATATGCATCTTAGAGTGGAATGGCAGGGTTATTTGGTAACTCTCTGTTTAGTTTTTTGAAACAGTGTCAAACTGTTTTCCAAAGTGGCCGCACCATTTTGCAATTCCACTATCAATGTATGAGGACCTCAACTTCTCTATGTTCTCATCAACACTTGTTATTGTCTTTTTAAATTTTAGGCAAACTAGTAACCATGAAGTGGTAGGTCACTCTTTTGGTTTGCATTTTCCTAATGACTAAGAATACTGAGCATCTTTTCATGGCTTATTGGTCATTGTATATCTTTGAAGAAATGTCTCTTAAAATCCTTTCCCCACAACACACCCCTACCTCCCACCATATTAAAAAAAGTAAACTCAAAATAGATTATAGACCTAAATGTAGGAGCTAAAACTATAAACCCTTGGAAGAAAACATTGGTATCAATCCTGGTGACCCTGGACTAGGCAACTTGTGGGTTGAAGTTTCAATTGGTATGTCTGCATTTTTACTGATGAGTTGTAAATATTGAGGAACTATTTGTAAGAGTTCTTTGTATATTCTAGATAAAAAGTCCCTTACCGGGTATATGATTTGCAACTATTTTCTCCTATTCTCCCATTCTGAAGGTTGTCTTTTTACTCTTTGATAGTATCTTTAGAACACAAAGCTTTTACTTTTGAGGAACTCTAATTTATCTAATTCTTCTTTTGTTTCTTACATTTGGGTGTCACATCAAATAAACCATTGCTTAATTTAAGCTCACAAATATGTACACCTATGGCTTCTTCTAAGGGTTTTGTAGTTTAAGCTTTTACATTTAGGTCTATAGTCTATTTTGAGATAGTTTTTTATGTGGTGGGAAGTAGGAGCCAGCTGTGGGTGGAATTGTGCCTCCACCAACAGATATATTAGAATTCCAACTCCCAGCACCTGCAAATACTACCTTGTTTGGAAACAGGGTCTTTGCAGATATAAACAAGATTAGATGAGGCCATACAGGATTAGGACTGGACCTATATCCAATGACTGGTATCCTTATAAGAACACCATGTAGACAACAGGGACACAGAGATACACAGGAAGAATGCCATGTACAATGGAGGCAGAGATGAGTGAAGTGTCTACAAAGGATTGCAAAGTACCTACAAGCTAGAAGGTAGGAAGAGACAAGGAAGGATCCTCCCCAGGAACCTTCAGAGAGAGCATGGCCCTGTCACAACACGTTGATTTTGGACTTCTAGCATTCAGAACTGTGTGACAATACACTTCTTTGCTCTTAAGCCACACAGTTTAGAGTAATTTGTTATGGCAGCTAGGAAACTAACATGGGATCCAACTTTATTCTTTTGCAAATGGATATCCAATTGTCCCAGTCTTTTGTTGAAGAGACTATTCTTTCCCCATTGAACAGTCTTGACACCCTTGTTGAATATCAGCTGACCATAAGTGTAAGTGTTTATAGCTGGACTCCCAATTCGATTCTATTGACCTACGTGTCTGTTCTTATACCAGCATGACACTATGTTGAGTCTGGTACCTTAGCAGTTTTGAAATTAGGAAGTATACGTCCTCCAACTTTTGCTCTTCTTTGTCAAGGTTGTTGTGGCTGATCTCAGTTCTTTAGCTTCTCAATTTCTACCAAAAACGTCAGCTGGAATTTTGATAGGGATTGATCAATTTGGGGAGTATTTCTGTCTTAACAATATTAACTATTTCAATCCATGAACATGAGATGTCTTTCCATTTATGTATCCTATTTAATTACTTTCAGCAATGATTTATAGGTTTCTACATAAAAGTCTTGCACTACTTTTGTGAAACTTAATCCTTAGTATTTTCTTCTTTTTGATGGCTTTGCTAAAATTTTTTTAGGCAGGGACAGTGGCTCACACCTGTAATTCCAGCACTTTGGGAGGCCAAGGTGGGAGGATCACTTGAGACCAGGAGTTTCAGACCAGCCTGGGCAATATAGTGAGATTCCTGTCTCCATAAAAAAGTAAAAATTAGCTGCATGTGGTGGCAAGTGCCTGTAGTCACAGCTAGTTCAAGGTTTGCTTCAGCTCAGGAGTTTGAGGCTGCAGTGAGCTATGACTGCACCACTGCACTCCAGCCTGGGCCACAGAGTGAGACCCTGTCTCCAAAAAAGTAAATAAATAAAATAAAATATTTTCATATTATTTATTCCTAGTCTATAGAAGTAAACTTGATTTTTTGTATGCTGACTTTATATCCTGAAACTTTGCTGGACTTGTTTATCAGTTCTAATAGTGTGTGTGTATATTCCTTAGGATTTTGTATATATAAGGTCTTGTCAACTGAGAATAGAAATAGTTTTACTCCTCTTTTTCCAATCTGGAGGCCTTTATTTATTTTTCTTGCCTAATTACTCTGGCCAGAATCTCCAATACAACGCTGAATAGAGGTAGTGAGAGAGGACATCTAGCTGTGTTCCTGATTTTAGGATAAAAGCATTCATACTTTCTCCATTAAACATGATGTTAGCTGTGGTTTTTGTTTTTTGGGTTTTTTTTGAGATGGAGTCTCCCTCTGTTGCCCAGGCTGATGTGCAATGGCATGATCTCGGCTCACGGCAACCTCCACCTCCTGGGTTCAAGCGATTCTCCTGCCTCAGACTTCTGAGCAGCTGGGATTACAGGTGCATGCCACCATGCTTGGCTAAGTTTTGTATTTTTAGTAGAGACGGGGTTTCACCATGTTGACCAGGCTGGTCTTGAAGTCCTAACCTCTTGGTCTGCCCACCTCGGCCTCCCAAAGTGCTGGGATTACAGGCATGAGCCACCGTGCCCAGCCGAACTGTGGGTATTTTGTAGATGCCCTTTATCATGTTAAAGAGGTTCCCTTATATTCTTAGTTTATTTATTTATTTATTTTTAATGATGACAGGATGTTGGGTTTTATCAAATGCTTTTTCTGCACATTTTGGGATGGTCCTGTGTGTTTTTTCCTTTCTTCCATTAATACGGTGGATTACTTTGATTGATTTCAGATGTTAAAACAATCTTGCATTCTTGGGATGAATCTCACCTGGTAGTGATATATAATCCTGTTATACATTCCTGGATTTGGTTCTCCAGTATTTTATTGAGGATTTCCATCTATGTTCATAATGGATACTGGTTCATAAATTTCTGGTGATGTCTTTGTCTAGTTTTATTATCTGGGTAATACTGGTATCATAGAATGAGTCAGAAAATCTTCCATTCGTCCGTATTTTCTGGAGGTTTTGTCAAGAATTTGCATATATTATGTGTTAGTCCATTTTCACAGTGCTATAAGGAATTACCAGAGACTGGGTAATCTATGAAGGTTTAATTGGCTCCGAATTCCATAGGCATAACAGGAAGCATGACTCGGAGGAGGCCTCAGGAGACTTACAGTCACGGCAGAGGGCAAAGGGAAGCAGGCACCTTCTTCACATGATGGCAGGAGAGAGAGTGAGGGAAGGGGGAAGTGCCACACTTTAAACCATCAGAACTCCTGAGAACTCATTCACTATCGCGAGAACAGCAAGGGGGAAATCTGCTCCCATGATCCGATGGTAAGGTCTGACAGCACCGTGGAAGGCATGCCACCCCCGTGACCCGCATGTACACCTCTGGAGGGCCTTGTGGCATTAGAAAATCTGAAGTAGCTGGAATATCATGAAAAACGGAAGGGCAATCAACCCCTGCAGCGCCTAACCTGAGACATTCTTCTCTTGTTTCTTATTCTGGCCTCAACTGACAAGGCCATTGGACTTTGTAACCAACCTTGGCTAACCTTGTGACCTCACACTCTACGAACCCCTCCCAGCTTGCAAACCTACGACCCCCTCCCAGCTTGCAAAAAACCCTCCTAAACTGTAAGTTTTGTGACTTTCTACTGCCTTCCTCACAACCTATAAAACCAACTCGTATCCCACCACCCTTCGCTGACTCTGTTTTTGGACTCAGCCTGCCTGCCCTCGGGTGAATAAACAGCCATGTTGCTCACGCAAAGCCTGTATGGGTGGCCTCTTCATTCAGAGCACGCTTTTTAACACCAATCACCTCCTATCAGGCCCCTCCTCCAAAGCAACGTGAGATTTGGGTGTCAACACAAATCCAAACCATATCATTCTTTACATTTTCAGTGGAATTCACCAGTGAAACCCCATGAGCCTGTGTTTCTATTCTCTATTTCATCTGTTTCATTCCAATTGATACAGGAGCTAGAAAGAAATTATTTAGGCAGATAGTGAGAATAAGAGAATCCTAGGTAAGGTTTCCTTTGAATAAAAAGCAGCTCCCAAATAATTTCTTTTCTAACAAAAAGCAGCCTGAAAAATCAAGCTGCAAGCATAGATAAGCAAGCTGAAAGCTTGCCATAGGTAAATGCCATCAGCTGTGCCAATAGAAAAGGGATACCTGGAAGCCAGGTATATTCAACACGGAGGTTCCCTCTTCCCTTTCCTTTGTCACCACGTGTGCAGTAAAAAAGCAGGCAACATGGCACCAGCCAGGTAGAGACCCCCATCTGCATAATAACAGATGAGGGTGGGATGGCCAGCTTCTTCGCATGCTATGCTATGCGAACGGCACACCTGGTCCCACCAGTTACTCATGTCCTATGTAAATCAAGCACTGCCTCTTCAAGCTCCTCTATAAAACCCCATGCATTTCACCATGAAACCCAAAGACCCATTCAGGAACCCCTCTTTCTCTTCAGGAGAGAGACTTTTTCTCTTTTCTCTTCCTTTCACCTCTTAAACCTCTGCTCTTAAACTCACACCTTGTGTGTGTTTGTGTAATCAATTTCCTTGGTGTGAGGAAATGAACCTCAGGTATTTACCCCAGACAAACGACACCCCTTCACAATCTTTACTATTTCCTTTCTTCAACTTGTTTTGGGTTTAGTTTAGACTTCTTTTTCAAGTTACAGGAAGTGCAAGTTTAGGTGACTGATTTAGATCCTTATTCTTTTTAATATAGGTGATTACAGCTATAAATTTCCCTCTAAGCTCTACTTTATGGCTGCATTCTGCAAGTTTTGGTGAGTTGTTTCATTTTTATTTAAAGCATGTTCTGATTTCCTTGTGATTTCTTCTTTGGTCCACTGGTTACTTAAGAGTGTGCTGTTTAATTTCCACATGTTCCTGAATTTCCCATTTCCTTCTGCTATTGATTTCTAAATTCATTCTGCTGAGATCAGAAAACACACTTTGTGTGATCTCAATCCTTTTAAACTTAGTGAGAACTGTTTTATGGCCTAACATATGGTTTATAGTGCAGAATACTCCATGTGCTCTTGAGAAGAACATGTATTCATGTATTCTGATGTTGTTGAGTGTTCTATAGATGTCTGTTAGGTTCCATCGAATAATAGTGTTCCCTTAATTCTGAAGACATGGTTTCCTTTAGTTTTTGCACATATTGTTAGCAGTGTACTTGAAGGCTTTGCCTAGTAATTCCAGCGTCTCTCATTCCTCAGAGACAGTTTTCTGTGAATGGGCCATACTCTTCTGTTTCCCAGTTTTTCCTTTCACGATTTTACTTAGCCTATTGTTGACCCCAGATGGCATTGCCACACAGGCAGCTACAATGTTGAACAGTTACCTCTGATTGTTTTTGACAAGTGCCCTGGGGCCAGGGCTGGTCACACAAAGTAAGCGCTGAGTCACGTCAAAGATGATCCCTGGGAAGATAGCTTTTCAGGGAGCTCCCAGACAGTCAAATGGTGGCCATTTTCTGGGGATAGAGCTTTTGGCGGACACTCCACACCAGTTATGTTGCCCAGGCTGGTGTCGAATGCCTAGCCTCCAGTGATCCTCTTGCCTCAGCCTCCCAAAGTCAGCCTTATTAAAAACTAACCATTGTAATAATAAACATTCCTCAGGTAGCTGCATTTGGTTAATTTCCAGCGGTATGAAAAAGCTGATTTTGACTGTTTTTGCCAGCATGCTCATTGCTTTTATGAAGGAACAGATTTCAGAAGTCCTTCTTCTAATTATTCTCTCATTCTGGTCATGCTCCTCCACCTGTTTTTGTGCCTAAAGTTTTATTGGAATACAGCCTTGCCCATTCATTTACATAGGGCCTATAGCGGCTTTCACACACAACTGAGAAGTCGGGTAGTTGCGACAGAAACCATATGGCCTGCGAAGCCTAAAATATGTGCTATCTGGCCTTTATGAAAAGGTTTGTCAACCCCCACCATAAGGCAAGAAAATGATATACAGATTGCAAGGAAAAAGTAAGTTGCAATCATCCACAGATGAAATTATTTGGCATTTAGATTTTTTTTTTTTTTTTGAGACAGAGTCACACTGTGCCACCCAGGCTTGTCTTGAACTCCTGGGCTCAAGTGATCCTCCCGCCCCAGTCTCCTAGAGTACTAGGATTACAGGCATGAGCCATTGCACCCAGCCCCAAAATGTTCTTTTTTCTTTTTTTTTTGAGATAGAGTCTCACACTGATGCCTGGGCTGGATTGCAGTGGTGTGATTTCAGCTCACTGCAACATCCACCTCCCAGGTTCAAGTGATTCTCCTGCCTCAGCCTCCCCAATACCTGGGATTACAGGTGTCCGCCACTACGACTGACCAATTTTTTGTATTTTGAGTAGAGACAGGGTTTCACTCTGTTGGCCAGGCTGGTCTCGAACTCCTGACTTTATTAAAGTCTGGCCTAAGGGGCTGATTTGCGCTTTCTCTGTGGAGTTTGGAGCTTGTATTAAATTAAAATGTATCTTGTGGCTCATGCCTGTAATCTCAGCACTTTAGGAGCCCGAGGAAGGAGGTTTGTTTGGAGGCCAGGAGTTCAAGACCAGTCTGGGCAACATGGTGAGATCCCCATCTCTAAAAAAATATGTATAAAATAGCCGGGAATGTTGGTACGTGCCTGTAGTCCCAGCTACTCAGGAGGCTGGAGTGGGAGGATCGCTTGAACCCAGAAGTCCAAAGCTACAGTGAGCCATGATTGTGCCACTGCTTTCCAGCCTGGGCAACAGAGCAGGACTCTGTCCCCAACTTCCTGCCTCCAAGAAAGTACCTGGGATTTGTTTTAATCAGGTATGGCGAAGCCAACAGTTCAGGAGACGAATACCGTGAAGGAAAAAGATTTTACTCACACATCCCTAGAAACAGGAGGCCTTGTGGGACCACTCAGGGAAGCACCCGGGTCAGGCAGGAGGCAGAGGCAGAGGGGGAACGCGGGAACAGGGTGAGAGGCTTCAGTGTGATTTTTGCAAGAAGGAACGGGTGAGGCCGGGGGAACAGGTTGATTGGGTTTGGGACTGGCTCATTTGAGTGATTTCAGCAGCCTCCAGGGCATAAGGGCCACTCTTAGCTGTCTGATGTCTGACCCTGGGATGCTGGGGGCAGAGGAATATTGTCTCCAAGAGTGCAAAATCCAGATGGAGAAGATGGTTGAGTTTGGCTCTGGATGGGTCGGTTTGCATACCAAGGCATGCTAGCGCTCGCAGGGAAATTACTTACCATCTCTAGGAATTCACTAGTGCTGGAGGGAGCAGTCTCTCCAGGATTAGCCAGGCCCCCAGAAGTCAAAGCATCATAAAATACAGACAATTTAAACAAATATTACTGATGCAAGCGACCTTCTACAATGTGCCGTACGCATTGAACCAACAGTTGATGCACTGCATCCCAACAGCTGGAATTCAGAGGTTCCTGAAGCAGGGACTGACCCCCGCAAATCACTCCCAGGGGCCCCAGTGGCACCAGGTAGCCCTGTTTCTAGCTGCCAGAGAAACACTTCCATTAGAAAACTCACTGAAATGGGCCAGGTGCAGGGTGCAGTGGCTCACACCTGCAATCCTGGCACTTTGGGAGGCCAAGGCCAGTGGATCGCTTCAGCCCAGAAGTTTGAGACCACCCTGGGCAGCATGGCAAAACCTCATCGCTACCAAAAAAATACAAAAACTTCACTGGATGTAGTGGTGGGCGTCTGTGGTTCACACTACTTAGGAGGCTAAGGTGGAAGGATTACTTGAGCCTGGGAGGTGGAGGTTGCAGTGAGCCATGATGGCACCACTGCACTCCAGTCTGGGCGACAGAATGAGACCTTGTCTCCAAAATAAGTAAATAATAAATAAAACCATGAAAAGTTCCTCTGAATCTGCATCTGTAAATGTGTAAATGTTATCTGTCACTTTGGGTTTCTGTGTCAGTGAAATAGAATTCAAAGGAAGGAGTTGCCATACTAATGGGGGTCATTACCAAGTGTTGTGAGGTCATTACTGAATACTGAGTATTGTGCTGCACAGTGGAGTACTGGGTACTGAGTATTGTGCTGCACAGTGGACTACTGAGTACTGAATATTGTGCTGCACAGTGGAGTACTGAGTATTGAGTATTGTGCTGCACAGTGGAGTCCTGAGGACTGAGTATTGTGCTGCACAGTGGAGGAAGGGAGGAGTCTGTCTGGAACACACGGTTTCACTGGGACCTCATGAGCCCAGGAGACCATGAGGACCTTGGTGCATTCGTGCCTGGCAATAATGGTGAACAGGGGGCCGTCATGCCTAACAGAGAACAGGCAACCAAAGGCTGGGGCCCCTCAGGGATGAGGGCCTGGGTCACCTCAGGAGGCAAGAGCCTCGGACCATCTGAAGTGCTGGCTCAGGGTGAAGAAAATCTTGCATGGGTTCTCTCTAGAGGGAACTGATGACAAGTATTAATTATGGACTTGGGACCAGCTGCAGCTGCCCAGAATGTAGCTCATTCCAACACATCTCTGTATTCAGTCTTTCTGTAGGTCGTGCCCATCCACTCTCCCGAAGACTCAGTGCCACCATGCACTCGGAGTGGGCACGTGTGGATCTGAGTGGTGCAAAGGGTGGACTGTGGCAGACACATTCTGGTGCTCTGCGTCACTTTCCTTCAATCTCCTTCTGATTTCAGCCGCAGCAGCAGCAGCAGCGGTGATCAGTTACAGGCAAGAGCAGGCACGCCAGGCGTGTCCCACATCAAGCATGTGACAGCATCTTTCCCTCTCTGGCTCAGGGTCCTTTCAACAACAAGGGTCTGTTGAGGCTATGAGCAAGCTCTGCACACAACTGTGAGGAAGTCAGTGTCCTCAAGGGACACCCTCTACCTCTGGAGGTAGAGGAGCAGGTGGATAAATGTTCCAGGCTCCTGCTTACAGAAGGACAATTCTGGAGTCGTTCTGTAATGTTTGCAAGGGTTCCTACAGAATCAAACCCCCTTTGCTGAAGCAGCGACCGTAACTCACCCTGACATCAGCTTTTCCTCTTTCCCTCTAACACTCTTGTTTCTTCTCTCTGTTCCCTGAGGCGCCTCCCAAATAAACTCCCAACTCCCAAGACCTTGTCTTAGGTTCTGCTTTGAAGGCATCCAAAAAAAGACAGTCCTGTGTTTTTGTCTGTGTTTTTTTTGAGACAGGGTCTTGCTCTGTTGCCCAAACTGGAGTGCAGTGGTGCAATCACAGCTCATGGCAGCCTCCACTTCCCAAGTTCAAGTGATCCTCCCACCTCAGCCTTCTGAGTAGCTGGGACTACAGGCATGTACCACCATGTCTAGCTAATTTTTTGTTGAGATAGGATCTCACTATGTTGCCCAGGCTGGTCTGAAACTCCTGGGCTCGTGGCCGAGTGTGGTGGCTCATGCCTGTAATCCTAGCACTTTGGGAGGCCAAGGTGGGTGGATCACTTGAGGTCAGGAGTTTGAGACCAGCCTGGCCAACATGGCAAAACCCTGTCTCTACTAAAAAAACAAAAATATTAGCCGGGCGTGGTGGCAGGCACCTGTAGTCCCAGCTCCTCAGGAGGCTAAGGCAGGAGAATCACTTGAACCCGGGAGGTGGAGGTTGCAGTAAGCCGAGATCAAGCCACTGCACTCCAGGCTGGGTGACAGAGCAAGACTCTGTCTCAAAAAAATAAAATAATAAAATAAAACTCCTGGCTCAAGTCGTCCTCCTACCTCAGCCTCCCAAAGTGCTAAGATTACAGGCATGAGCCATTGTGCCCAGCCGAGGACACCCCTTAATCAAACAGTCCTGGCAGAAGGACTGGGGGGTCCCAGGGCAGCAGGTGTCTGGCCAACAGTTTCTAGTGTTTTGTGACTGCTACTTACACACATGAAAGAGACAATCATACTGGTGTGTACTGGTGGAATGTCTTCAACAATGCCGAAGTTCAGGGTTCAGTAAAAGTATTTAAACTGGGCATGGTGGCTCACACCTGTAATCCCAGCACTTTGGGAACCCGAGGCAAGAGGACAGCTTGGGCACAGGAGTTCAAGATCAGCCTGGGCAACATAATGAGACCCTCCGTCTCTACAAAAAATGCAAAAGTTAACCAGGCACGGTGGCATGCATGTGTAGTACCAGCTACTTGGGAGGCTGAGGAGGGAGGATCGCTTGAGCCAAGGAGGTTGAGGCTGCAGTGAGCCATGATCGTGCCACTGAACTCCAGCCTGGACAACAGAGACCTTGTCTCAAAAAAAATAAATAAATAAACAGTATTTGCAGGTCTGAGGATTGCACAGATCAAGCCATTCATAACTAGTTCTTTCATGTATTCACAAAGTTCCAAGATACAACCTCCGTGTAGGTGATTATCTGAATGGCTGGGGCCTATGCCACTTAGTAAGTGGTCTTTCTTTTCCTGAATGGGGCTTCAGCCAGACATTTGTCTTGTTTGGTTTTGTTGGGTGGTCAGGTTGTGCAAAGCATTACATATGATGCTTGAGTCATAATCACGATGATAACAGAGAAAGAAACCATTTATGGGCTCTTGCTGTGCTAAGTACTTCATATGCAGGATCTTGGACGCCTCAGAATTACTCTCCAAGGTAGCTATTGCTGTTACTTCCAATTTCTTGAGGAGGAAACTGGCTCAGAGAGGTTAGGTAACTTGCCTGGGGTCACTCACCAGTTAGGTGACAGAGCTGGTTTTCTTGCCGTCTCCCTGGGCTGTCTTCTTAGTAGCACCTGTGAGCTCCAGCCCAGAAGACATGCAGTCATGTCCACTCGCACCCTATTGGCTGAAACTGGTCACATGGCCCCAAGTGAATTGCAAAGGATGCTGGGAGGTAGAGAAGCACGTGGCTAATTGGTGAACATTTGCAGCTCAGCACCAGACACAGCAGGGTGCAGGCAGGGCTCTGTGAGGTGTGCTTATCTCTGCACACTGGTTGCTCTGCAAGACTTGACTCGGAGCATCTGTTGGCCAGTGTCTGCTTCTCCAACCTGTGCACGCACAAATAGGAGCAGCCCCCAGCATCCCTGGGAGACTAGAAGATGCCTTGAACTCCTCCACTCAGGATCTGTTCTTCCAAAGGCAGATTAATTGCTGTTGATGTTCTTTGGACATAATTTTCCACGAGACAGGATCATTTGGAAAGCCATAAATACACATTCAGATGCACGTGATGGATAATAAACTCGGCTCCAATGAGTCATTTGAGCCGCCATAAATCTTGTTTGCATTTTCTTCCCTGGTGCCTGTAAATCAGGCCCTATCTTCGCCTTCTGGGTCCTGGTGGCCCCTACCTGCCATCCATTATGCTGCAGGTGGGGCATCCGACAGCCAGGCCCACATGCCGCCCTCATGCCCTACGCACATCCATCACGTGGCTGACCCTGCATCCTGCCACCCTCCTGGGGGGCCCAGGTGTCCCTGCAGTTTTACTTGTCTCTTGTGCTTTTATAAATAGCAGCTGTCCCCTACCCCCGATTACACAAACCTGATTGGGTTTTAACGACGTGCAAGTTTTAAAAGCAAGCTGGAGCGAGCTGCTGCTGGGTTTCTACCTTCTCCCTGGCCTGTGCCCCTGTAGGCTATTTTGTTTTCAACAAGCCAACCATGCAAAGAGCAGGCAAAACCTCACGGGGTTTGGAATCAGACTGGGTGGGCTGCAGTGGTTCTGTAATCAAGAGATTTCAACTGTCCAGGCTTGGTGGCTCACGCCTGTAATCTCAGCTCTTTGGGAGGCTGAGATGGGCAGATCACAAGGTAAAGAGATTGAGACCATCCTGGCCAACATGGTGAAACCCCCATCTCTACTAAAAATTACAAAAATTAGCTGGGCATGGTGGCACACGCCTGTAGTCCCAGCTACTGGGGAGGCTGAGGCAGGAGAATCGCTTGAACCTGGGAGGCGGAAGTTGCAGTGAGTGGAGACTAGGCCACTGCACTCCAGCCTGAGCGACAGAGTGAGACTCTGTCTCAAAAACAACAACAACAAAGGGATTTCAGCCAAGTTCTTTCTCTGGGCCTCAGCGTGTTCGTCTCCAGGATGGAGACAATAGCTCCTACTTCCTCGAATTGTATCTCAGGGTAATAATACTCAGGCAATCAGCATTAGAGAACCCCCCCAACACTCAGTGGCTTAACCAAACATACGAGTTTGATTTTGTGCCCCATGCAAAATCCAGTATGGCAGCTTCCCTCTCTCTTACAGCTTTGTTATCTAGAGTGGGTGTTCCTCTAAGAGCACTGCAGCAGGAGAGGAGAGAGGCAGAGAGAGGACATTGGCCCCTTACTGCTCCAGCCCAGAAGAGATGCAGTCATTTCCACTCACATCCTATTGGCTAGAACTGGTCACATGACCCCCAGTGGATTGCAAAGGATGCTGGGAGGTAGAGAAACAAGTGGCTAATTGGAAAATATTTGCATTCCTGCAGGAGTGGTTGTGAGTGTTCAATCACATGCAGTTGTCGGGGCAGGGCACTGAAGGGCTTTAGCAGAGCCTCGAGATGTCAGAGATGAGTCTGCAATAAGATTGGCTGGGTGCAGTGGCTCACGCCTGTAATCCCAGCACTTGGGAGGTTGAGGTGGGGTGGATCACTTGAGGTCAGGCGTTGGAGACCAGCCTGGCCAACATGGACAAACTCTGTCTCTACTAAAAATACAAAAATTAGCCGGCTATGGTGGTGTGTGCCTGTAATCCCGCTACTCCAGGATACTCTGGAATCATATGAATCCGGGAAGTGGAGGTTGCAGTGAGCCGAGATCGTACCACTGCGCTCCAGCCTAGGTGACAGAGCGAGACTCTGTCTCAAAAAATAAAAATAAATTTAAAAAATATATGATAAGATTGGCTGATGGAGGACGTATGTCCAGCTCCCTTCCAAATGGCCTGGGGTGGTCACTGGTGCTGGGCAGAGCAAGCACTTTCATGTTTCTGGGGGACCTGGCTGGACGGTATAAGGCCACACACCTGGGATGCCTCTTGGGGCCAGTTCAGCAATCTCTCTTTCAACCTTGGCCCAGGGGGAGGGACAGGGAGGCCCCCACGGTTGTGAGCAGCCATTCCTGAGGGTCAGGGTGCGGGCTGAGGTCAGACACATAGGGGTCCAGCCCTAGATCTGCTGTTGACTTGCCCTGTGCGCCCAGAACAGTCACTGATTCGTCTCGGCTTTCTTAGTTTCCTTCTGTGTTGAATGGAGGCCAGTCAGGCGACTGATGGGTAAAGGCCCAGAGCTACGTTTATTTATTTATTTATTTATTTACTTATTTTTGAGTTGGAGTCTCACTCTGTCACCCAGGCTGGAGTACAATGGCACCATCTCTGGGCTCACTGCAACCTCCACCTCCCAGGTTCAAGCGATTCTCCTGCCTTAGCCTCCTGAGTAGCTGGGATTACAGGCATGTGCCACCACGCCTGGCTAACTTGTGTACTTTTAGTAGAGAAGGGGTTTCAGCATGTTGGCCAGGCTGGTCTTGAACTCCTGACCTCAAATGATCCACCCATCTCGGCCTCCCAGAGTGCTGGGATTACAGGCGTAAGCCACCGCATTCGGCCCCAGAGACAGGTTTCTAATAGGAGCTCAGAAAGTGGGCTTCACCCAAGGCCACTCTGTTTTCCATGACCCCATGAACACTTCCTAAGAACTGAGCGCCCTCCCCTTCATGCTCCCACCACCCACTCCTCCCTTGGGCTGACACCTAGCAGCACCCATGACCTTTCCAAGCCCCTGGCACCTTCCAGCCTCTGTCATGGCTTCAGGCTCCCATTACTCAAGCAGATGACTTTTGCCACCACTGGGCCCCACCTACAGGAAGTCCTCCATGATTTCCTCCTAGCTCTTATGGGTATGGGGAGAGGATAGGCTGCTGGTGGTCCTGGAATGCCCTCTGGGCTGTGGCTGGATGGGGAGGAGGCCGTCCCACAGATGAGGGTCTCCTTTGTCTCTGATGCTGGCCTGCCCCTTAGGCAGCCTCTTCAGCTGGGCCACGTGGTTTCATGGCTGGAACGCCACATGCATGCCTGGCCCTGCTTCTTCAAGCAAAGAAGCAACAGGTCTCTGGAGAGCAGAGGGTGGCAGGAACCCCAGGGGGACTGGCTGGGGGAAATTGGCAGATATGGCAGCCTCTGCTCTCAAGATAGGAGGCTGGGGACCCAGGGCTGCCTCTCCCATGACTGGAGACAGCTGGGCTAGAAAGAAACAGCTTACACTGTAGGGCGGATGCCTGGTTCTAGTTTTTGCCCGACTGCTAACTTAGCCTGCAGCCTTAAGCCAACTCCTTTTGTGTCCAGGTGTCAGTTTGCTTATCTGTAAAATGGGTATTATATTTCCCCTCCCCACCTTACAAAGTCAGCTCCAGCGCACTTGGAGGAGTGGGCATGGGGATGGAGGATGTGGGAATCAGACGGACCCTCTGTTGGGATCTAAAATCCTGGCTGGGCTCGGTGCCTCACGCCTGTAATCCAAGCACTTTGGGAGACTAAGGCAAGCACATCACTTAAGGTCAGGAGTTTGAGACCAGACTGCCCAACATGATGAAACCCTGTCTCTACTAAAAGGTGGAAAAATTAGGCCTGGTGGTGAGGCCCTGAAATCCCAGCCACTCAGAGGCTGAGGCAGGAGAATCACTTGAACCTGGGAGGCAGAGGTTGCAGTGAGCCGAGATCACGCCATTGCACGCCAGTGTAGGCGACAGAGTGAGACTCCACCTCAAAAATAAAATAAAAGTTTGCCTGGACCTACCCTGGACTGGGCAGCAACTCTTGTTCCTTTGGAAATCAGGCAGGACCCAGAGGTCAGCCCTGGACTAGAGGGACTGTGCCTCCTTTCTCCCTCCTCCCACCCTAAGGGTGAAATCTGTTGCTTGTCCCTGGTGGAATTCACTTTTTCCAGCTTCCATTCTCAAAAGCACCCCATAAAACACCAAAAATAAACACGGTGCATGGCTTCCATTTGGGAAGGATTTGTCTTTTTCCTTTTATTACTTCTTACCATGACATACCAGCCTTTCATCTTTGCACACCCGGGTCCATGACCCTGGGAGGCAGGCCAAAGGCAATGTGTGCAGGCTTCTTGGGTCAAATGAGGACTCACCCCTCTGAATGCTGAGGAAAGCCCAGGGGACTTCTTGGGGGAGGCAGCACACAGTGAACAGCCAGGGAGACACTGGGTCTGGACCCTGAAGGATGGGATGGGATGCGTAGGAGTTTGTCAAGTGACAAAATTGAGTGTGTTCCTGGCAGAGGGAGCAAACTGTGCAGAGAGATGGTAATGGGAATGGGCTGGCGTGTTTGGGGAGTGACTGGAAATTCAGTAAGGCTGGATGTTAGGGTTCCTGGGGATGGAGAGGCCAGGAGGACTGGGTTGTGGAAGCCCAGACTTTATCTCCAGGACAGTGGGGAGCCAGGGGGCAGCACAAGTGAGGTGGGGACATCCCAGGACACCTGCCCACCACAGCCAGCTTTCATGACAGCACCGAATCTTGTATCGGTGGCAGGGTGGCCTGTTTTCTCCCCAGATTTCACTTCCTGGGCAAAGGCAGTCTTGCAAGAATCTGAAAGGAGCCACCACAAAAAATAACTCTTTTTTTTTTTTTTTTTTTTTTTAGTAAAAAGTCAACAGTTTCGTGATCTTTGTGGAAATTAATCAGGAACACGTGCGTTCTATTTTTCATAAATTGCAAGGGATCAAAAGGAAAAGAAAATGCTGTTAGGGTAAGACAATGGGAGTCCCATCAGCAGCCGGAATGCGCCGCACACTGTCTTAGAGTGGGGGCCTTCCCTGCGCCTCGCTGGAGAGAGAGCATGGGCTGGGCTGGGCACGGGATATCGGATGGGCTTAGATGCCACCAGACCTGAGATGCTCCCCTCCAGAGACAGGGGACCAGGCCCAGCAAGGGGCCATGGCAGTCTCTGAAGAGACACCCAGGGCTGAGGAAACCCAGAGAAGGCCTCTAACTGTCTCAGACACAGGAGAAAGAATAGCGGGAGAAGAGACCAAACGGGTGACCTGGGGGTGTGGAATGTATCGAGACTGCCCTTTTTTTTTTCTTTTTTGAGACAGGGTCTCCCTCTGTCCCCCATGCTGGAGCACAGTGGCGCAATCTCAGCTCACTGCAACCTCCAACTCCCGGGTTCAAGTAATTCTCCCACCTCAGCCTGAGACGGTCTTGAATGTACAGCTAAAGAATCTCGATTTTTCTCCTGTACTTTTCTCCCCAGCTGGGGCTAGCTATCTGAGATGGGGGCACAATGGCAAAAACCCTGGGCACAGAAAATCAGTCCAGCTTCTCTCTTCCAGGGGCCCAACCCCAGACTTTGTGGGGTGTTTTTGTTTTTGTTTTTGAGATGGAATTTCAATCTGTTGCCCAGGCTGGAGTCCAGTGGTGCAATCTCAGCTCACTGCAACCTCTGCCTCCTGGATTCAAACAATTCTCCTGTCTCAGCCTCCTGAGTAGCTGGGATTACAGGCACGTGCCACCAGGCCCTGCTAATTTTTACATTTTTAGTAGAAACAGGGTTTCACCATTTTGGTCAGGCTGGTTTCGAACTCCTGGTCTCAAGTGATCAGCCCACCTCGACCTCCCAAAGTGCTGGGATTGCAGACATAAGCCACCGCGCCTGGCCCCCGTCCGGTCCTTTGAACCTCAATGCCCTCATCTGTAAAACGGAAATCATAATGAGACCTACGTCCCCTGGGGAGCTGTGCACGCTCTCCGGGGCCTCTCTCACACTGGCATTCTCCTTGCTGCCCTCCCCTGGGTCTGTCTGCCGTGGGGGCTGCAGGCACTCACGGGCTGGAGAGGTGAGGAAATGCAGTTGCTTGGGCCTAGACCCAGCTGACCCCCTGTGTGCCCAAAGCCCAGTAGGGCCTGGGCCCCTGGTGGCCAGGACACTCCTGTGTCCAAGCCATGGTGGCGAAAGAGGCCAGGAGGACATGGCGCACTGAGGCCTTTTGTGTGACATTCTCCAGGCACCAGACCCAGGGCTTCTCCTGCACCCTGAGCCCCCCTACGAGAGTGGAGCAGCACCCAGCCCGCCGCCAGCCACCCCCGCGGTGGCCTGGTGCCAGCCCTGCAGGCGGGCTGTGAGATAATCCGGCTAGACGGGCTGCCATCTTGGCACGTCCCAAGACAGCCCGGGGCCGCGGGGAGCTTCAAAAGGAAAATTAATGTCTCTTACCAGCAATTAGAGGAAATTATTCAGATAGAAATCTTGTTTTCTATCTCCTCATCCTTGTTTTTGAATCCCCAGCCTTTGATTTCTTTCTTCTCCGGGGATTCTCAGAAAGACACTCTGAGAGCCTGGGCTGTGCACGGAGGCCTAATGAGCGCCTGGCACACCTGGCGTCGAGCCTCGCCCTGGGAAGTCGGCTTCTGAGGCCTGTGCCTCCTGAACCCAGCCCTGAGGTCTTCCAAAGAGGCTGGCGGGCCCTTGGCAGCTGAGGGCAGCTGTCCCGCGGTGGGTGGGCCTCTGCTGTTTCTGGCTCTCCCTGATGCCCAGGGGAGGTGGCATGGGGCTGTAGGCGGACGTCATGCACCTGGGCGGAGGGGTGCTGAGGGAACTCCTGGGTGGAGGAGAGAGCTGAAGGGTGGACTCAATGACAACTGACACCCTTCCTGTCTCAGCGGGGACCCCTCATGCTCTCCACCCTTCAGTCTTTCCCCCGTCTTGGATGTGGCCTCAGCTTCCCAATCTGGTGCTCAAAACCCTGCGGATCTATCCCCGTCAGCTTCCCTGGCCTTGCCCCCCATCCCCTCCTTTACATGTCCCTGCTCCACCTGCCCCAGGCACCGGACTTGTCCTAGAGAGAAGCTCAGCTGCTGTGACCCACGGTTGCACACAACCCGGGCTGACATCAACGACCTTCTTCTCTTTCTCTACCTGGTAGACTCCTGCGCCTCCTCAGGTGGCCCAGCCCTGCCTCACCTTCTCAGAGAGACGCTGGCTTGGAACTCACCCATCAGAACAGCTGGCATCTCCATCACCTAGCCCAGGCATCATCCTGAGCTAGTCAGGAGCTAATCATGGGCCGTCTTCCCTAGAAACTCCTCAAAGCCAGGGAGAAGCGGGCCTTCATCTCCAGGTTCCTGGTTCCAGATGGCCCAGACAGGCTTATAAGCTGCTGCTTGAATGAGTGACACCCGATGGTAATGATGGCTTGAATAAATAAAGGAATGAAAGAATGAATGGGATTTATTAGAAGAGGCACCAGGAACAAGGTGTCAAGAGACTAATCTTGGCCTGAGCACGGTGGCTCCCGCCTGGAATCCCAGCACTTTGGGAAGCCAAGGTGGGTGGATCACCTGAGGTCAGGAGATCGAGACCAGCCTGGCCAACATGGGGAAACCCCATCTCTACTAAAAATATACAAATTAGCCGGGAATGGTGACGGGCATCTGTAATCCCAGCTACTCAGGAAACTGAGGCAAGAGAATCGCTTGAGCCCAGGAGGTGGAGGCTGCAGTGAGCTGAGATCACGCCGCTGCACTCCAGCCTGGGCCACAGAGCGAGACGCAGTCTCTAAATAAATAAAGGGGTTGAGCATGCAGTTATACTAAAGGTCCACGTACCACTCATCCCTCCCTCCCTTCATCCATCCATCCACTCATCCATCCACCCACCTATCCATTATTCACCCATCCACCACCCATCCACTCATTCATCCATCCACCCACTCATACGTTCACTCATTCATCCCCTCACCCATCTATTTATCCATCCAATTATCCACCCATCCATCCATTCACCCATTTATTTAACCATCCAATTATCCATGCAATTATCCATCCATCTATCCATCCATCCATCCATCCATCATCCATCCATCCATTCATCATCCATCCATCCATCCATCCATCCATCCATCATCCATCCTCTTGTCCATTCATTTAACAACCACTCACAGAAGCCTCCCACATGCCAGACCTGTGTTGAGGAATGGGGGACAGAGTGGGTCCGAAGCGGGTCCTACCTCCAGAACACTCTCTCAGAGAGAGGTCATCAGTGGCAGCAGAGAAGCCCAGACAGGAGCTAAGGTGGGGAGGCTGAGCATCCCATCTCAAGAGTGCAGGCCAGGCAGGGCACGGTGGCTCACACCTGTAGGAGGCAGAGGCCGACAAATCACTTGAGGCCAGGAGTTCGAGACCAGGCTGGGCAACGTGGTGAAACTCTGTCTCTAGAAAAAAAAATAGCCAAGGCCGGGCACGGTGGCTCATGCCTGTAATCCCAGCACTGTGGGAGGCTGAGGTGGGCAGATTACCTGAGGTCAAGAGTTCAAGACCATCCTGTCTCTACTAAAAATACAAAAATTAGCTGGATGTGATGGCATGTGCCTGTAATCCCGGCTACTTCAGAGGCTGAGGCAAGAGAATCACTTGAACCCAGGAGGTGGAGGTTGCAGTGAGCCGAGATTGTGCCACTGCACTGTAGACTGGGTGACAGAGCAAGACTCCATCTCAAAAATAAATAAATAAATAAAAAATAAAAGAAAGAAAAAGGAAAAAGAAAGAAAAAAGTAGGCGAGCGTAATGGTGCATGTCTGTAGTCCCAGCTACTCGGGAGGCTGAGGCATGAGGATTGCTTGACCCCAGGAAGCGGAAGCTGAGGTGACCCCAGATCGTGCCATTGTACTCCAGGCTGGGTAATACAGCGAGACCCTGTCTCAAAAAACGAAACAAAACAAACAAACAAACAGAGCGCAACCCAAACCTCTGCTTTCCACCACCCCAAATGCACCTGCTCTTGTCACGTTCAGCCGGCTTCAGAAACCCTAGGAGACCAGGAACGTTTCTGCCAGGGGCCCAGTTGGGAGGGCACTTGGAGGGGCTGGTCATGGAGGTGGAGGTGAAGAGGAAGGGAAAACCAGACACAGAGAGGTTAAAAATATGCCCCCAACTACATAACTGGGAAGCTGTTGAATTGGGATGTGAGTCCTGAGCCACATTCTTAACCAGGTCCACAGCCCAGATCAAATGGGCCCTCGAGTCAAGTGCTTGGAAAGCCTCCCATAGAGGGCTGGCCAGCATCTGTTACATACTTCCCCTGACAAGACGCTCACTACCTTTCCAGGCTAGTGAGGCTCATCCGTGCACGGCTCTGACTGCGTAAAGCTCTTTCTTGGATAGAGGATCCACACTGGCCCTGGCTCTGCCCTCTGGATCCCGTGTTCCTGCTGACCTGGAATATCCCTGCAGAAACTTGAAGATCATGATGGTGTCTCTGAGCCTTCTCTTTCCCAACCTGGGTACCCTTCCCTGGTCCCCCCAGGCCCTCTCACCTCCCAGCTGTCTGTCTGGCACAGAAGCTCAAGTGCATTGTTGAGACCACAAGGGAGGGGAGGCAGCTTAGGAGATCAGGAAAAAGACTTATGGCACTCATTTAGGGTGTTAGCCTCACCGTTGACCTTATCCTGTGCCTTACAGACATTACCTTTCATCAGCCCCCAAATCTTGATTTAATCACTCCATCTTAATGTATTGTCTTCATTGCTATAAAATGCCTCGATTCCTTTTGGGGAGTAGAGATAAACAATAAATAATAAAGCGACCAGTTAACCCCCCTAAGTTTGGGAGGATAACCACATCTAGGTCCTTTCTCTCTTGCCTGCTTCAAGAATCAATTGTTAATACTTTAAGTTTCAGGCCAGTTGATGTCAGCATAGTATCTTGAAATCAACAATAGTAGCTGGGCGTGATGGCTCATGCCTATAATCCCAGCACTTTGGGAGACTGAGGTGGGCGGATCACCTGAGGCCAGGAGTTTGAGACCAGCGTGGCCAATGTGGCAAAACCCCATCTCTACTAAAAATACAAAAAAATTAGTCGGGTGTCATGGTGTGCACCTGTAATCGCAGCTACTCGGGAGGCTGAGACAGGAGAATCGCTTGAACCCGGAATCCGAGAGGTAGAGGTTGCAGTGAGCCGAGATCGCACCACTGTACTCTAACCTGCATGACAGAATGAGACTCTATCTCAAAAAAAAAAAAAGAAAAAAAGAAATCAACTGTAATGAAGGTCTTCACACCGTGAGAATTGGCAAATGCTACTAGTCGGGGCTTTCCCTGCTACATTTTCTAGCACACAACTGAATATGTCTCTCATCTTTCTTCTCCCCATGGAGCGGTCAAGTGAGGAAGACTGCTTGACCCTAGAGACCCTGATCCTCCCAAGACGCAGAATGAGGCTCTCATTTTCAGAAGACTTTCCCCTCACCTGACTCTCCTCTGTGCACACGCTGTCTTACTCTGTATTCTTTTAGGAGCTGCAGAGTTTCGAGAATGCATCCATTCATTCAACATATGTTGAATACCACTATCTGTCAGGCATCGGGCTTGGGACCTGTGACTGGCGACTTCTGGATTGGACAGAGCTGCCATCTCTACTAGTGCCTCAGGGGGACTCACGTGATGGCATGTATATTATACATGCTATCTCATTTAACCCTTACAACACCCGGACCCATTTTACAGATGAGAAAACTGCAGAGCCTGGAGTGCCAAGTGAGTCATTGCTATCTGTTCCACTCCGAAGACCCAGGCTTAACACTCCAAAAGACAGTCGTGGTGATTTTTTTCTTTTCTTGTTTGGTCTTCACTATGGCTCTGAGAGGAAGCGGTTCGCTGCTCTATTTGCCAAGGAGGAAAACCTGAAGCTCGGGGAAGTTGACTGGTCCAACTGGCAAGCTTGAATGAAAATGCAGGAGTCGGCCGAGTGCGGTGGTGCAAGCCTGGAATCCCAGCACTTTGGGAGGCCGAGATGGGCAGATCACCTGAGGTCAGGAGTTCGAAACCAACCTGACCAACATGGGGAAACCCTGTCTCTACTAAAAATACAAAATTAGCTGGGCGTGGTGGCGCAAGCCTGTAATCCCAGCTACTCAGGAGGCTGAGGCAGGAGAATCACTTGAACCTGGGAGGCAGAGGTTGCGGTGACCCGAGATGATGCCATTGCACTCCAGCCTGGGCAACAAGAGTGAAACTGTCAAAAAAAAGAAAGAAAGAAAAAGAAGGAAGGAAGGAAGGAAGGACGGAAGGAAGGAAGGAAGGGAAAGGAAGGAGAAAATGCAAGACTCTGTCTCCTAAATCCAGGTAGTGGTTCAAAATGAGCCCCCCTCCTGGGGTGGAGCCTTGAGTTGGGAGCCCTGAGTTCTTGTCTCAGCTCCACTGGGGATGTCAAGGCTGACCCTGGACATGTCACTTCTCACAATCTAAGCCATTCTGTGCCCCTCAGCCCTGATCACTCTGAGCCCCAAACCTTGCCACCTCTTCTCACTTGAGCTCTATTATGGGATGTTCCATGAACATTGCCAGTTATTGCAACACAGATGGAACTCTCTAAGCCTCTTTTCTCATCTGTAAAAACTGAATAAACCATAGTTTCTACTTTACAGGATATTGTGAGGATACAATAATACATTCTCAATGGATCCCTCAAGGATGCTCAATAAATGTCAGCCATTAACTCTCTGGGAACATGTCCCCACTGTCTAACTGGCTGTGGTACTCATGTATGAAGCTCACGTACATTCAAGTGTTCAGCAATCACCTAACATGCACATAAGTTCATCCATTCAATGTTGACATGGACAGATAGTACGGTGGACGACAGATGGCTACAAATTATTTGTCATGCCTTTCAAGAAATCTATTTCCCGGCCGGGCACAGTGGCTCACACCTGTAATCCCAGCACTTTAGGAGGCTGAGGCGGGTAGATCACAAGGTCAGGAGTTTGAGACCAGCCTGGCCAACATGGTGAAACCCTGTCTCTACTAAAAATACAAAAATTAGCTGGACATGGTGGTGGGCTCTTGTAATCCCAGCTACTCTGGAGGCTGAGGCAGGAGAATCGTTTGAACCCAGGTGGTAGAGGCTGCAGTGAGCCAAAATTGCACCACTGCAGTCCAGCCTGGGACACAGCGCGAGACTCCATCTCAAAAAAAAAAAAAAAAAGAACTTGTATGTTTCTGAGCACCTATTTACTGAACCCTGTAAAGAAAAAGCAAAAAAGCACAGTGAGCTTTTCTGCTTATTTATTTTTAATGTTTATAGAGACACGCTCTCACTCTGTCACCCAGGCTGGAGTGCAACTGTGCAGTCATAAGTCACTGCGGCCTCCATGTCATAAGCTCAAGTGATTCTACCACCTCTGCCTCCTGAGTAGCTGGGACTGCAGGTGCATGCCACCATGCCCCGCTAAATTTTTTGTTTTATTTTGCAGACGCAGGGTCTCACTATGTTGTCCAGGCTGGTCTCAAACTCCTGGGCTCAAGCAATCTTTCCACCTCGGCTTCCCAAGGTTCTGGAATTACAGGCAAGAGCCCCAGTGCCCAGTCTATTTATCTGTAACTTTGAAAGTTTTCAGAAGTATCAGAATGGCCCAATAGTGTGCAAACGTAAGAGGAATGGCTAGAAAGCATTCAAAGAGAGATCAAAGGGAGACGCTCTGATTACGGGGATGAACAGAGGACTTTGAAGAAAGAAACTAGAAATGGAAGGGGTCCTAGTGAGACAAGGACATTTCCTAAGGCCAACACAGCATCCACGTCTCCGGTCCCTTCTGTCCTCCCCGTCCCCACTGTCCTATCCTGGCAGGAGCTCCAGGCTGCATTGTTCCCACTCTAGGGCCTACCCAAGCTGTCCCCACCTTTGTCCCCTGCCCATCTTCCTTCACTAGTGCTCAGCTTCACAGCCCTTCCTCCTGAGCCTGCCACCTCCAGGCCTCCATCCCTCCCTTCTCCATGCTCTGAAGTTCTGTATACAGGACTTGCCTATAAAATCCCACTGGCCAGGTCATATCGTTGGGACCCAACCACTCATTCTTCCGCTCCCTGGGCTGGGTGCACCTCGTGGGTAGTCATTGGGCTTGTTTATCTCTGGGCCCCCAGGGAAGGCATTAGAGCCAAGCTGCTGAATACAGGAGCCCTGAAGCGTGTACTGAGCATCTGAGCACCAGAAACTTCTAGGATTTCACAGTGGAAGACCCTGAGATATGGCATCTCCTCCCCATGTCCCACCATCAAGGACAAGGGGTGCAGAGACATCAGGGCCTCCCAGCTGGAGGGGTTGTTCGAGCCCAACTCTGAGCTGCCTTCCACCCTCGCCTAGCCTCTAGCAGGCCTCTGGCCAGGCAGGAATGGCCAACAGAGTCACCTCCTGCTGACCAGCCTGGCGCTAACAGCTGGGATCTCGGAGAACAAGAAGTCCATTCAAGGCGCTGGGCCGGGCGCGCCTGCTTTCAGGTGTATGACCTCACCTCTCGGAAACTGGCAGGCCACTGGAGGCCTCGTGGAGCCTTTGGTGACCCAGCGCTGAGGACGCAAATCGCAGGCCCCTAGGCCTCCCGGGCCCGGCCAACACCCTGCTCCAGGGACAAATGACTGAGCCCAGAGAGGGTCCCAGATGGGGCTAGGTCGGGGTGAAACTGCACAGGCGACGGGCAGAGCATCCACCCTGGAGAACAGACCCAGGCCCGACGAGGACCCAGAGCCTGGACGAGCACAGCACGTGGAGGGGCAGGGACGGCCCAGCCCCCTCCCACCGCATTCCCGGGAAGCGCAGCTTGTGTGTTCTGGTCAGTTGGCTTTGGCAAAGTTGACTGGTGACATCAGACAGGCAGGCGCCGCCTCTCGTCCTGATCCCAGGCCCCCCATACCCCGGGCCTAGCTGGGGGCCGGAGCTAAAGGCACTTTGCTCCCAGCTCAGCTTGTGTCTGGGCTTTGTCGCCCAGTGGCCACCGGCACCCGGGTGGAAGGGACCAGCCGGGGTAGCAGTTGGCCCCATCTCAGCTGGACTCTGGCAGGGCGGCTTGGCCTGCAGCTTGCTGGAGTCTGTACTTTTCTGTGAGCTCACAGGGCAGATCCCAGGAGCCAAAACTGACCCAGAGGGAATGGAACTCAGATGGCCAAAGAAACCACTGCCCTCTGCCCTCTTGGCATGCAACCTTGGTTCCACCCACGAAGACCAGATGGCGGCGGTCTCTGGTTTTCCAAGGACTTGCGGGGCAGGAGGCCAAGACAGAGCACACGCTGGGCTCTCAGCGTGCCCAGCAGTGGCTCCGTTGTCACCTCTGTGGACGGCAGCACGGGCCTTCCATCCATTCCCCAAAAGGAAGGCAAAGCTGCAGCACCCACGCGGGGGCCCAAGCCTTGGGGGAAGTTCCCCATGCCTTCAGAATGACAACTGTGCTCTGGCTGGAAGCCCCGGGTCCTGCCACCTGACCCCAAGGGCCTCTCTCAGCTCAGGCCCTGCCTCCTGATCACTCGCTGAGCTTGGCCCGGCAATGACTGTGGCAACAATGGGCTGTCGACTGCTCCTCCTGCTCTGCGGGTCTGGCTCATGGGTGCCCTGGATGGCTCCCCTACCCCCAGCAACCAGACCTTCTCTCTCCTCCAGGCCCCCCGGGGACTCTGCCTAGCCCATGCCCTGAGCTGTTTCTGGATGTGTCCACTGCTCAGCCTCTCAAGGACAGAGGCTGGGTATGAGCCTGCGTTGATTCCAAGTGCTTTACCATGAGCCTGGTGCCAGGAGGCACCCACTGGTGGTTTGCAAAGTGAAGTCTCTGGTCATTGACAGGGCAATGTGACCACATCCTCAGAGTGGAAAGATGACAGGCTTCAAGAACAGACAGCTGTGGGCAGTGGTGGCCCTTGGACAAGTATCTTAGCTTCTCTGAGCCTGTTTCCTCATCTGCAGAATGGGAATATTAGCACCCATTCCCCTACAAAATAGCACAGCAACACAAGGCTAAAGAGATGGCTTTTTTGGCCGGGCGGGGTGGCTCATGCCTGTAATCCCAGCACTTTGGGAGGCAGAGGCTGACGGATCACCTGAGGTCAAGAGTTTGAGACCAGCCTGACCAACATGGTGAAACCCCATCTCTACTAAAAATACAAAATTAGCTAGGCGTGGTGGCACATGCCTGTAATCCCAGCTACTTGGGAGGCTGAGGCAGGAAGATGACTTGAATCCAGGAGGCCGAGGTTGCAGTGAGTCACGATCACGTCACTGCACTCCAGCCTGGGCAACAACAGCGAAACTCTGTCTCACTCGGTCACCCAGGCTGGAGTGCAGTGGTGCAATCTCAGCTCACTGCAACCTCTGTCTCCCAGTTGCAAGTAATTCTCCTGCCTCAGCCTCCCGAGTACCTGGGACTACAGGCATCTGCCACCACACCTGGGTAATTTTTATATTTTTAGTAGAGACGGGTTTCACTGCGTCGGCCAGGCTGGTCTTGAACTCCTGATCTCAAGGGATCCGCCCACCTCAGCCTCCCAAAGTGCTGGGATTACAGGTGTCAGCCACAGCGCCCAGCCCTAAGGCTGGAGAGAGGTTTTAGAGAGACCAATCGCATGAAGCCCTGGGTACCAAATCCGACCCAGGTGCTCAAAATAATCTGTCCCCACACTCCAGCTCTGGGCTTCTCTGTCACTGGCCTTCTGTGCCCGGTCCCCGGGAATCGGACCTGAGCGGGGGTGAGAGCCTTCACAGCGTCCTACAGGGAAAGTGCTGGGCCAGAGTCCTCAGCCCCGGCTTTTGGACTCAACCTGCCACTGCCTGCCTATGTGCGCGAAGGAGAGCTGCCTTTTCTGTCTGAATCTCAGCTTTCTCATCTGTAAAATGGGGGCTCCACCCTGCCTGGGCCACCTCACAGTGGAGGTCCAGGTACTGTTTAGACTGTCGAGGGCCATGTGTTAGGTGGCCCAGGCCACCCAGGGACTGGGCAACCTCACTGGCAGGTGGGCATAGAGACGGCTCTTGTCCAGGAGGGTCTGCCTGGATGGTGACCCAGTGAGCGTCCTCGGTCCCCAGCCAGGGTTGCTCTGGGCCCAGCCTGGTCTGAGATCCCAACCCAAAAAGTTTCCCGAAGTTTCCCAAGCTGGACAGGCGGTCTCTGGGTGCCCACTTCCTGCTGTCCCATTTTATTTGCCTGTGCTTAAGCCAGCTCAGGCTTCCAGCATCATTATCATCATCATTATTATTATTATTAGATAGAGTCTCGCTCTGTCGCCCAGGCTGGAGTGCAGTGGCACAATCTCAGCTCACTGCAATCTCTGCCTCCCAGGTTCAAGCGATTACCATGCCTCAGCCTCCCGAGTAGCTGGGATTACAGGCACGCAATCATACTCAGCTAACTTTTTTTTAGTAGAGACGGGATTTCACCATGTTGGCCAGGCTGGTCTTGAACTCCAGACCTCAAGTGATCCCCTACCTCGGCCTACCAAAGTGCTGGGATCACAGGCGTGAGTCACTGCATCTGGCCAGGCCTCCAGCTTTTATGGGAGACTCACAACTGCCCACTTGATGAAGCACTGGGCAGAGCAGGAAGGAGAAGAACCAGCATTTACCGGAATGGACGAGGGATTCCAGGAGGGCCTTTTGCTGAATGGAGGCGGCATGGAAAAGGTGCAAGCAGGACCCGGATGTGCAGGAGCCCGAGCTGGCCCTCGAGGCTGTCCCAGGAATCCGGAGCCTCCTCCAGGCCCCGTCCTTGGCACCTCCACTGCCCCCGGCTTTGGAAGCAGGAATCTTGTCGCCCCACTTGGGGAGTCAAACTTCACAGACAAAGCCCTCCCACCGGAGGTACTTGGAGGCCTCGCACCTGCATAATTGAATAACCCAGTACCCTGACACCTGCATAATTGAATAACCCAGTGCCCTGACGGGTTGGGCTGCAGTGAGGGAGGAGAGGTGAAGGGAGTGCTGGGAGTGGAAATGGCTGGAAGTACAATGTCATTCCATCTGCAGACCAGGAAACAAGAGATGGCAGAGGGGATCACACAGCCAGGCAGTGACAGGCGGGGGACAGAAAGGGACACCCCGGCCGGGCGAGGTGGCTCATGCCTATTATCCCAGCACTTTGGAAGGCCAAGGTGGGTGGATGAAGAGGTCAGGAGCTCAAGACTAACCTGGCCAAGATGGTGAAACTCCATCTCTACTAAAAATACAAAAATTAGCCGGGAGTGTGCCTGTAATTACAGCTACTTGGGAGGCTGAGGCAGAGAATTCCTTGAACCTGAGAGGCAGAGGTTGCAGTGAGCCAAGATCGCACCACTGCACTCCAGCTTGAGTGACAGAGAAAAAGGAAAGAAAGAAGAAAGAAAGAAAGAAAGAAAGAAAGAAAGAAAGAAAGAAAGAAAGAAAGAAAGAGAAAAGAAAAGAAAAGAAAGAAAAAGAAAGGGGGTGAGGGAGGGAGGGAGGGAAAGAAAGAGAGAAAGAAGAAAAGAAGGAAGGAGAGAGAAAAAGAGAAAGAAAGAAACGAAGGAAGGAAGGAAGGAAGAAGGGAGGGAGGGGAGGGAAGGAAGGAAGAAAGGAAGGTTGGAAGGAAGGGAGAGAGAGAGAAAGGGAGGAACAACCCCCCTGCCACCCATTGTCCTGGGTGTGCTGCCCAGGTTCCTGAGTTAGTGGTGGGGTCCGGTCACCTAAAGAACCCTTGGAAGCCCATGAGGAGAGGAAACCCACTTCCAACAAACGTGGGGAAAGGCGTGAATCAGAGTTTAACAGGTGAGATCCCTGACGACTGTGTCCTGCTCCACACATAGCCCGGGGCACACAAGCCTCCTTGGTCCCCTCCTGTGGACACGGGACCAGGATCAAGCAAGGTCTCTTCCCCCTGAATATCCAGCCCTCCCCAGCCCCCCGCCAATTGCCTGCCTTCCAGTGCCCCGGGGACGCAGGACTGAGTCTGGATAAAGGATTGCTTCGTGGATCACTGCTGGGGCCTGCGGATGAGCAGGGGCCACCAGCTCAGAGCAAAGACTACACCAAAACATGCAAACACTGACGATGGGGGCACAGAGGCACCGAATCACAGCGTCTGGAGCCAAGGGTTTCCACTGTCACCAGTATAATTCCTCCCTGCAGCCATGCAAGGTGGGTGCCCCAGCTGTACTCACTCGGCTAGTCTATGTGTCGCATAGTCAGTAAGCGGCAGAGCTGGGATAGGAGGCCAGGCAGGTAGGTGTCTTACGCTCTCTGGCCTCACTCTTCTCATCTGTGAAATGGTATAATAATAGGACCTACGTCTCAGGGTTGCTGGTAGGGTTATACACGAGAGTGCACAGTGCCTGGGGCTCAGTGACTGTTCTCTAAGTGTTTGCTGTTATTTTTTACTAACGGAAACTTGTCGAAGAGGTTAATACGCAGCCGGGGCTTACATAGTCAGTCTTGCCCACACCAAAGTTGTGTTTTGGACGCCTGCCCCCACGGTGATCCGGAGATGCCCAGGAGGCTTTGGGGAAGGCGGAGCCAGGCGAGGCTGCTCAGCTGTCAGTAGATGGCGCTGTGGGGCCGCAAGAGCCTCCCTCGCTGCAAAAGCGCGTTGACGCACCAAACTGTGCACAGACTAGGGTCTCCCCGCTCTAGGCCAGGCCCTGCACGCGGTATGGCCCCAGGTGAGGGGGTGCCGCTTAGCCTGTTTCTCTGATGAGGGATATGAAGGCTCAGAGAGGTTGAGCCACTAGCCTTGAGGTCACACAGCTATAAGGGCAGGGCTGAGGCAGGGCTGGGGCTCCCCACCCCAGATGCCTGCCTCACTGAGATCTCCAGCCCCACCCCCGTGCCTCCCCCACGACCCCTCACCCTGGCCCTCAAGAGGCCACAGTGACTCCCTAATGCTTGATGGGAGCCAGGCGCGCCCCTCCTCCCCTCATGGCTGGACATTCCAATGAAGCTGAAGCCACCAGCTTTGAAGTGAGAGCTAAACCCGGATTAGGGCGGCTCCAGGCTGGCCTCTCCCTCCGACCCCCATTGCCAGGCCCACGCCCACCAACCATGTCAGGCCAGAGTCCCCATCCGCACAAAGGGGTCTGGGGCTCAGAGGGGCCAGGACCTGCCCAGCACAACACAGTTCTGCTTATGGATGCTCCCTGCTAAGGAGCCTCAGGGACCCCCAGGGCCTGCCTGAAACCCTGCGTGGGTGCCAGGCCAGAAGCTCCCACGGGGCTGGGCGGCTGTCTGTCCGTCGGTCTGTGAGCAGCCACGCTTCCCCATCCTCACCCTGCCTATTTGGTTTCCAGGATCAAGCCTTTTTATTCAAAGAGATTTGGGCTCAAGACTGGAAGGTGACACTGGTATAGAGAAGCTACACCGGTTCCGGAACCCGTGTTCCAGAAGGTTCTGGAACATCCACCTTCAGATTAATCTCTCCAGAATTCAGTTCTTCCCAGACGTCACTATTTTATTTTATTTTATATTTTATTTTATGACAGAGTCTTACTCTGTTGCCTAGGCTGGAGTACAGTGGTGCCATCTCGGTTCACTGCAACCTCCACCACCTGTGTTCAAGCGATTCACCTTCCTCAGCCTCCCGAGTACCTGGGATTACAGGCGTGTGTCACCATACCTGGCTAATTTTTGTATTTTTAGTAGAGATGGGGTTTCACCGTGTTGGCCAGGGTGGTCTCCAACTTCTGACCTCAGGTGATCCCCCTGCCTCAGCCTCCCAAAGTGCTGAGATTCCAGGCGTGAGCCACCGCACCCGGCCTTATTTTATTATGAGTTTGAGATGGAGTTTTGCTCTGCCGCTCAGGCTAGAGTACGCTGGTTTGATCTCGGCTCACTGCAACCTCTGCCCGCTCTGAGTTCAAGCAATTCTCCTGCGTCAGCCTCCTGAGTGGTTGGGATTACAGGCACGCCCCATCATGCCCGGCTAATTTTTGTATTTTTAGTAGAGACGAGTTTCACCATGTTGTCCAGGCTGGTCTCAAACTCCTGACCTCAGGTGATCAACCTCGGCCTCCCAGAGTGGTGGGATTCCAGGCGTGAGCCACCGCACCCAGCCTCTTCCCAGAATTCAGCAATTTCCATTCCACCTTCATGACTTTTGTTTGGTACCTAAATATTGTTTACATTTATCTTTTTCCTTAAACCAACTCCTTTTAAAGAAAGCTTTTATAAAAAAGAAACCTTGCTATCAAAAATGAAAAGCTAGTTCCCTGTGCCACGTACAGGCTATAAGCATAAAAATGCATGCCACGGCTGGGCGCGGTGGCTCACGCCTGGAATTCCAGGGCTTTGGGAGGCCAAGGAGGGTAGATCATGAGGTCGGGAGTTTGATATCAGCCTGGCCCACATGGTGAAACCCCATCTCTACTAAAAAAAATAAAAATTAGCCGGGCATGGTGACGGGCACCTGTAATCCTAGCTACACAGGAGGTTGAGGCAGAAGAATTGCTTGAACCCGGGAGGTGAAGGTTGCAGTGAGCCGAGATCACACCACTGCACTCCAGCCAGGCGACAGTGCAAGACTCTATCTCAAAAATAAATAAATAAATAAATAAATAAATAAATAATGCATGCCATGAAAACAGAACAATGCCATTCAATTCTGGCCTGGCTGCCGGGGCCTAGGGAAGGCTCTCAGCCTGGTGTCTGCTCCCTTGCTAGAGCGCAGTGGGCTGGCCAGAGACCTATTTGCACCAAATTCAGCCTCTCCTTGATGCAGCCAGGAGTAAACATTGTGGAAGGAGACTCCCTTTCAGCATCTTTCCTTTGGAGGCTGGTCATCCTCTCCTCTTCGTCTGCATTTCTCCTGCCCATTCTTCAAGTTATCACCTCCTCCAGGAAGCCCTCCAGGCCGAAAAGGGCATCCTGACTGTGCTTCTTCAGCTCCACAGGTACTTCCTAACTTGGCATTTGTCATCCTGGTTTCATAAATCATATTTCTGGTTATGTCACTCCCAGTAGAGTGAAAGTGTCCCTTTTTTTCCCTTAGACACAGGGTCTTGACCTGTCACTCAGGCTAGAGTGCAGTGGCACAGTCATAGCTCACTGCAGCCTCCAATTCCTGGGCTCAAGCAATCCTCTTGCCTCAGCCTCCCAAGTAGCTGGCACACACCACCATGTCCGGCTTTTTTTTTTTTTCTTCAGAGATGGGGTCTCACAAAGTTGCTCAGGCTGGTCTTGAACTCCTGGCCTCAAGCAGTCCTCCTACCTTGGCATCCCAAAGTAGTGGGATTACACATGTGAGCCACTGCACCCAGCAAGGGCCAAACCTTTACCATGGCCCGCACAGTTATGGGTCACTCCCTCCCACCCCCAGCTGCCGTCTGGCTGTCTACCTCTCTGCCACCTCGAGTTCTTCTTGCGTCATGATGTCCTGACTGGTCATGGCATCAGCCTTCTCCTGTATATAAGCTCAGCGTGGTCCGATGAGGTGTGATCTGTCCCCCATCGGGTCCCTAAGCCCGGCCTGCGTGAAGTAAGAGAGCAGCCTGGAAACTTAGCATTGTCACTGTCTCCATCTTCCTAACGGAGACGCTGAGTCCCAGTGAGGTTGGTGACCTTCCCAGGGTCACCCATCTAGCCGTGGTGGACCTGGAGGCAAACCCCGGCCTCCCTTAAACTCCCTCCCTCGCAGGGCTCTTCTTCAACTTGATCAAGTGAGACGCTGTGTTTGAGAGAGACAGGAAGAGAAACACAGAGACCCCCAGAGGCCCAAACCAACCCCCCCGCTACCCCCGCCGCCAGACTGAAACCCTTAGCCCAGCCGGAGCTCAGCTCACAGCAGACATAGAGTACAACTTCCCATCAAGATTCTGGCTACAGGGGCGTCCCCTTGGAACCTCACCGCAGGCTTCACCAGCCCCTGTGGCCTGAAATTCCATGGGGACGTTTCACTGCCCTGAGGTTTGGTGTCCCAGACTAAAGACACCATCAGTCCCTAGTCCCCACTCCCACCCCAGCCACTTCCTGGCTGTGAAAAAGGTGCAGCCACCCCCAGGTTGCCACAAAAACAGAGCGATGGTGGAAGCGGGTGCCAGGCAGGGTCCCTCCACCAGCCGTGCTGTCCCAGGAGGGGCCCCGCCCTCCTGCGGTCAGCAGAGGCTCCCTGGGAGAGTCCCCGCCCCGCCAGCTCCAAGCCCCTGGGGTCCGTCCTGGAAAGACCTTCAAAGGACTTGACCATTCTTGAGTGAGCGCCAGGATGGAATCTGCTCCCAGAGTCAATTTAAGCAGCCGCACGGGTGGAAGGAATTTGCCGTTTCTCTTAACAGCGACCCCCTCATGATTTATACGGGGACCACTGTCCAGAGGCCCCCGGCTGATGGATCCTGAGTGGAAAAATGAAATGCCAAGACTCAGGCATCTTGCTGGGCTAATTACCCTCAATGAGATGCAGCTGGCTGCGGGAGCCGGCGGGGCCGGGGTGGGGCCAGATCCCTTTACACAGCTCCCTGGGGCTACAAAGGCCTGTCCCAGCCCTGCCTGTGTTCCCTGTCACCTACCAGGCCAAGTCTGGGGCCGCCAGGAATTCCAAGAGAGCCATTTTGGCCAGATAACAAGACAGGTCACCTTGGATGCCACCAAGCAAGCCCAGAACGGGCCATGCCCTTGGGTTTACTGCTGCTCTGGGAGTGAGGTGGGGCGGGGGGCGGGTAGAGATCCTTCAGACACCAGGGGCCCCGGGATTCCATTCTACTTATGGGAAGACTAAGGCCTAGGCAGACAGGGAAAGCCCCCTGAAGCCCCCAGGAGGCTCAGGAATAATTGCAATTCCAGCCTCAGCTTCTGCCTTGCAGTGTCTTGGACACCCAAAGCCACAGAGCTGCTTCCAGATAACTCCTATGGTTCGGGGCTGGCTCTCTGGGCATCCTGGAGCTGGTCAAATATTTCCGAAGAGCCTCCTCCATGCCAGGCCCCATGTAGGGAGGGTGCTAGGGGCATAGCCTTGGGCAAAATTCAGCCTAATCCCTGCCCTCAGGAACTTGTAGCACTCTAGGGGAAGACAGACATCACTTAGCAAAAAGCAAGAGTTGTCGGTGCCATGAAACTTCATGGAAAGTGATTTGGCCTATTCCTGCATCAGGGCCTTAGGATGTGCTGCTGACCTGAGACCAGAAAGCTGAGTGGGGGATGTGGTGGTTAGTACTGAGTGTCAACTTGATTGGACTGAAGGATGCAGAGTATTGATCCTGGGTGTGTCTGTGAAGGTGTGGCCAAAGGAGATTGGCATTAGAGTCAGTGGGCTGGGAAAGGCAGACCCACCCTCAATCTGGGTGGGTACCAGCTAATCAGCTGCCAGCAGAGCCAGGATATAAAGCAGGCAGAAGAACGTGAAAAGACTACACTGAGCCGGGCACAGTGGCTCAGGCCTGTAATCCCAGCACTTTGGGAGGCCAAGGCTGATGGATCACAAGGTCAAGAGATCGAGACCAGCCTGGACCACATGATGAAGCCCCATCTCTACTAAAAATACAAAAATTAGTTGGGCATGGTGTCGCACACCTGTAATCCCAGCTACTCAGGAGGCTGAGGCAGGAGAATCACTTGAACCTGGGAGGCAGAGGTTGCGGTGAGCTGAGATCATGCCGCTGCACTCCAGCCTGGGCAACAGAGCAAGACTCCATCTCAAAGGAAAAAAAAAGACTACCCTGGCTTAGCCTCCCAGCCTACCTCCTTCTCCCGTGCTAGATGTTTCTGGCCCTCAAACATCGGACTCAAGTTCTTCAGGTTTGGGACTCGGACTGGCTTCCTTGCTCCTCAGCTTGCAGACAGCCTATTGTGAGATCTTGTAATCGTGTGAGTTAATATTAACTCCCGTATATATATATAATATTTATATTAATTCTTTCCCTCTAAGAACCCTGACTAATACAGGGGGTATTGGGCAAAGGCACACAGCAGCGTGAGCAAACACCCTGCAACAGAAGGAAACGCAGGGCCCCAAACGACTGTGCAGCTGGACCCCAGGGCCAACGGAACCAGTGGTGCAGGGACGTTCAACAGGCCGGCAAAGGGTTCGTTTGTTTTATTGTTCTGTTTTAGAGATGGGGTTTTGCTTTGTTGCCGAGGCTGGTCTTGAATTCCTGGGCTCAAGCAATCCATTCACCCTGGCCTCCCAAAGTGCTGGGATTACAGCGTGAGGCACTGCACCCCACCACGTTCTTGTACCTTTAGAAAGGTGGTTCCAGATAGAACTCTGGAAAGGCGGTGTGTCCATGCACATGTTCCTTCTTGCTGATTTCTCTCTGGCTCTTGGGAGCCTCAGCCCTCCACCCCTGGAAGGGCAGCTCTATGGATCACCCCAGCTACAGGGACCAGAGGAAGAACTGGAGAGCCTGAGGTCATCCAGGTATTCCTCGAGGACTGGACAGAAAGATGTGGATATTGAAGGCGGCTGGTGGTGTGCCCAGATCAGGGCAGTGGAGACCACCCATGACCACAGCTTGGACGAGAGGGGCCTCTGGGAGGCCATGCTGTTGTTATAAGTAAAATTTCCATGCCGCAAAAGAAATAGCACTCGAAGATAAATCCTCTCAGCAAGGCAGTTTACTTCTGTAGAAGGGTGTGGTGCACGGATGGAGCAATGGTGGCCGAACATTTGGACAAGGAAGGGAAGGGGTACTTATGCCTGACGGGGGTCGTCCCTACTGCTGTGTCGTTCTCCTATTGGCTAGGGTTAGACCGCACAGGCTAGACTAATCCTGATTGGCTATTTTAAAGAGAGCAGGGGTCCCAGCTGGAGTGGCAGGGTGGGTGGTGTGGCGGGAAGGACCGTTATGGGAGGGTCAGAGCAGGTAGCCAGGGGTGACCTAGGTCAAAGAAGGTGACCAGAGCAGGTGACCGGGATGAGTCAGGACAGAGCTGGGGGCCGGGGGAACAGATGTGAACTACTGATTAGAACCGGTGGAGAAGGTTGTTTACTGAAACTACAAGAAAGTTAAACTTTAAAATAGAGAATTAAAGAATAAGTGAGCTGAACACACTGACATACTGATTCTTTGAAGAGAAACTTGGGGTTCACTGTAACACTGTGTGACTCCCAACAGTGGCAGAGACCAGGGAGTTGAGGCCACCGGCAGCCTCACAGCTGGCTTGTGCCTTCTGAGAGGACCCCTGCTCTGCTTTTCTTTTCCCTGGGGCCCCCACTGGAGCCGCACCACTCCCATACCCCTACCCTACCCCCACCCTGGCACCCCCCAGCAGAGGTGAGGTATTACGGGTGATATTGGTCATCTTCTCTGAGCACTGGTACAGAGGAGGTGTAGACGAGTTGAGGCACCGAGGACAGAGGAACCAATGAGACCAATGCCCCTGGCCTCCTCTCTCAGCTGACATGGAGCCCCTCTGGTCTTCCCTGCCAGCTGGCTCTGTGTCTTCGAGGAGCTGGGCTCCCGCAGGTGGGCAGGCTTAGCTGCAGGGAGCAGCTGGCAAGCAGATGCCTGTGGCCTCGGTGCCTTGGCTCTGGCTTGGTTCTGCGGGACACAGACAGGTCTGACCAGTTCCTCAGCAGCAGAGACAGGGCTCAGTGCATGATTTCCAGGAAAGTCAACGTCTTGGAGAGCAAGTAGAGCCCGGCTTGGGGTGGAGGGAGGAGCCGCTTGGAACACTCCCCTCCTCTGCCACGTACCTGTCCCCTGTGCCCCGAGTCCAGAGCTCCAGAGTGACTGCGGCGTTTCTCTCTCCCACCTCTCACAGAGGGAACAGGGGCTCAGCCGTGGGAAAGGAGGAGGGGAGGGCTCTCGCTGTGGCCCAGGGGTCAGGGAGTGTGGCCCCTATGGTGAAGCAGCTGCCATCAAAACCAGGGCTGGCCCTCTGCAGGGTCCAACATGCCACCCTCCTTGGCCTCCTTCCTCGTGGCCTCTCAGGGTCTGAATTCTACCCTTAACCCACAGCCTCCAACCCTTGACTCCAGGGACCTCCTCCCCCAGCCTCAGACACCTGATTCCAAGGCCACACCTCAGACCTGCGCCTCTCCTCCTAAAACACACTGCTCTTCTCTCTTTCTCTGTCTGTCTCCCCCTCCCTCCCCCTTCCCTCCCCCCCCTCCTCCCTCCCCTTCCCTTCCTCCCTTCCTTCCTTCTTTCTCTCTCTCCCTCTTCCTTCCTTCCCTTCCTTTCCTTCCTTCTTTTCTCCCTCCTTCCTTCCTTCCTTTTTCTTTCTTTTCTTTCATTTCTTTTTTCTTTCTATTTCTTTCTTTCTCTTTCTCTCTCTCTCTCTCTCCCTTCCCTCCCTCCCTCCCTTCCTTTCTTCCTTCCTGGGCAACAGAGTGAGACTGTCTCAAAAAAAAAAAAAAGATGGATTTTGTAGTATGTGAATCATATTTCAATAAAAAAGCTCTTTAAAAAAATATGCACTCTTGCCTCTGTCTTTTTCCGTACAACGTAGTATATACGAGCAATCGACGAAGTTGTTGTGTACATCAGTAGTTTATTCTTATAGCCATGTGGTATTCCACGTATGAGTGCCCTATCATTTATTTTTATTATTATTTTTATTTGGAGACAGGGTCTCACTCAGTCCCCCAGGCTGGAGTGCAGTGGTGTAATACAGCTCACTGCAGCTGCCAACTCCTGGGCTCGAGTGATCCTCCCACCTCAACTTCCTGAGTAGCTGGGGCTATAGGCACACACCACCATGCCAGGCTAATTTTTAATTTTTTGTTTTTTTTTTTTAGAAATGGGGTCTTGCTATGTTGCCCAGGCAGGTCTCAAACTCCTGGCCTCAAGCAATTCTCCTGCCTCAGCCTCCCAAAGCTCTGGAATTACAGGCCTGAGCCACTGTGTCCAGACTCTTTTCAGATCTTTTTTTTTTTGAGACGGAGTCTTGCTCTGTGGCCCAGCTGGAATGCAGTGGCACGATCTTGGCTCACTGCAACCTCCGTTTCCCGGGTTCAAGTGATTCTCCTGCCTCAGCCTCTTGAGTAGCTGGGATTACAGGAGCGCACCACCACACTCAGCTAATTTTTGTATTTGTAGTAGAGATGAAGTTTTACCATGTTGGTCAGGCTGGTCTCAAACTCCTGACCTCGAGATCCGCCCACCTTGGCCTCCCAAAGTGCTGGGATTACAGGCGTGAGCCACCGCGCCCGGCCTCTCTTTTCAGATCTTTATGGCCATTTGGATTTTATTCTTGTCATCTACCTTTTTTGGGGTTATAATCTTCCTATTATAGATATGTGGGATTTTTAAAAATATCCTCTGGATATGAGATCCTTGTACGATCTGTGTTGCTGCCATCTTTCCTCATCCAGCGCCTTTTTGCATTCTTAATTGCATCTTTTGGTGAGCAGAAGTTTTTCATTTTGCTGAAGTCCAATTTATCCACTTTTATGGTCAGAGCTACACGTGTCCTGTTTAAGAAACCCTTGTCTACCCCTAAACATCCCTTGAAGCCACCTCTTCCCTTCTGACATCTTCGCCTCTAGCCAGCTCTTTGCCGCCAGTTTTCTCCCGTGCTTCCCCATTCTCCTCCCACTGATGTCCCCACCCCACTTTTTGCCCCATCCTCCGCCTTCCTCACCGCCATCAGCCCGATCTTCCCTCCCAGGGACAGTCCTGGCTCTTCTGCGAGTCTCTGGGACCAGCACAGTCTCTGGCACGCACTAGGTGCTTAATAAAAACTCCATAAATGAAGGCAATATCCTGCGGCTTAGCTGGGGATCTTAAAACTGCCAATTAGCTCTAAACACCAGCTTCTCAGGAACATTTGAGCGGAGCCAGGGAAACACAAAAGTTTTGGAAAAACCAACAAGACAGGAATGTTTCGTTCGTTCTCTCCGTCACTGGAGCATTTACCGCACAAACGCAGACCTCGTTAGCATTATTTATTCTTGCTTTGTCCCCAATCATAGGACAAGGGAAGCCTTTTCCCTGCACCCTCTGGCTGCAAGAGCTCCCTGTCACCCCGCCCCCCGACAGTGTTTGCTGCCCCTGAATGTCGGGGAAACCTGCGATCCCCTAGTCCTTCTCTTCCCCGTGAGTGATGATGTAACACAGGTTCCTGTAGTCCAGGTTGCCACACACGTCTGGGGGGAACGCCGCGAACATCTGCTTGATCTGGGAAGGAGCAGAGAGTCAGCCTGCAGCAGGCCAGGTGGGAGCCGGAGCAGGGAATTCGCCATGCCCACCCAAAGCCCAGATTTACCTCCTCCTCGCTGAAGCGGTCTGCCTGGGTCATAAGCTTTTCTTTGATGCTGTGCAAGGGGGAGACACGGTCATGTTAAGGGAAAGGGACACCCAGCTTGGACATGCAGACCCCAGGGGTGATGAGGGGCAAGCGGGGGCGGGGAGCGTCCTGGCCCAGGAGGATGTCACGCTGGGGCTGGTCTTGTCGGCCCCTCTGATGGCCAAGTAGCCTCTGAACTTCGGTTTTCTCTTCCATGAAGCGGGCTTTCCTCCCAGCATCAGGTAGGGACCAAAAGGAATGACCTGGGGACCCCCAACATGGGGGCCACTCTGAAGCTCGGTTTCCTCCTCTGTGAAGTGGGCTTTCCTCCCAGCAACCAGTGGGGACCAAATGGAATGACCTGGGGACCACTCTGAACCTCGGTTTCCTCCTCTGTGAAGTGAGCTTTCCTCCCAGAATCAAAAGGAGAACAAAGGGAATGACCTGGGGACCCCAACATGGGGGCCACTCTGAACCTCAGTTTCCTCCTCTGTGAAGTGGGCTTTCCTCCCAGCATCAGGTGGGGACCAAATGGAATGACTTGGGGACCCCAACATGAGGGCTACTCTGACTTCCCATCATGCACTATTACCAAGCTCTGCATCGAGGGGAGACAGCTCAGGTCCCCCGCCCAGACCTTCTTCTGCCTGATTCTGGACACACTGTTTTCTCCAGCTTGTGATGTTCACTGACATCCAAACAGTGTTTTAGCGACTACAGGATGCTCGTGCTTGGCTAAGGGCATGGGAAGGCCTGCCCAGGTCTGTGTCCTCTTGAGCCTGCAAGGGACTGGTGCCCCCTCAAGCTTGGAGGGCCCTGCAGGGTTCCTGAGGGGGCTCAGTGGGCAGGAATGGGACCCGACAGCTGAGCAAGGCCTCCTCCACCCAGACCGTCCTCTGGCACTGGCTGCGGCAGGCCTCGCTGAGGACCAGTGCACATTTTCCATTATTTATGTTTCTGTGGGACCGTCACAGTTTCCAGCTCTCCAAGCTGGGGACTTTTCACAGACTGTGTTTCAACCAGAGCCTCTGCCGTGGCCTGTCTGGCCTGTAGCCACAGGTCCGTCCCGAGGCAGTGCCTTCACTTCCCAAATTGGGTCCCCAAAGGGTCCTTCCCAGCCTTGTCCTTGCACCGGTGAGAGTGAAGGAGGTTGACAGGGTTCGGGGTCACTCCGGGGGGTGCCTCTGATGCCCCCCCAGGTCCCCAGGAAGGAGGCAGGAGCCGCAGACCCCGAGGGAGGGGAGGAGGAGAGGACTGCGGCTTGGAGCAGCCCTCTGCGTCCCCTCCCGACCCCAGGGGAGTATGTGACTCACAGTTTTGGAGTTGAGAAAGTATGAGATGGACAGACCCTCTCCACCTCCACCCCTGCCCCTCTGCCCTCTCCCCTCCACTTCGATATGTGAGAATCTCAAAACTGGCAAAACTAGCCTCAAAACCCGAAGGCAGCAGCATCACAGTAACTGATCAGGAAGCCTGGGCTGGGGGAGGAATCTCACCTGCCCCAGGCCACCCCCAGGTCCAGCGAGGTTCTGAAGGGACTGCCCGGGCCCAGCTCAGAGGTCTGCCCTGAAGCCAGGGTCCGGGGCAGGCTGCCACTCCCCGGCCCAGCCCTGCCTGCAATGCTTGGCTGTCTGCTCCCACGTTGTCACTGAGCGGGGTGCTCCTCCCCTCACGATGGCAGCCTGGTGCCTGCCGGACAGCTGCCTGCAGCCACGTCCCCTTCATGCATTCCAAGTGAGCTGGTCACCTTCCCCAGTCCTCACTGCCCTCCTGCCCGAGGTGGTGCTGGCTACCATCAGGCTCAGTCCTCTCCCCAGATCCCCGATCCAACTGGTGCTGGCCTCTGGCTCTTTGCTTATCTGTCCACCCCACTCCGTCTCAACGGCCATGACCCTCCTGGGAGCTGCAACCCTCTCCTCTCCTCCTCCAGGTTGGCCTCCAAGGAGTCCTTGCCTAACTCCCTCTTGGGCTCTCCCATGCTCCCAGGGCAGACGCAGGGTCCAGGGACTGGGGTATGAGCAGGCCCCACGCAAGCCCCGCCTGCTGCTCTGTGCTGAGTCTCCCCCACCCACCTCCACCCGCACCCTCCAGCTACAGCCAACTCTGAACCAACATGCACATGCTAAGCCCTGGCCCTCCGAGCTTTCCGTTCCCACATCTAGAATGCTGTTCCCGCCCTAGCCTGGGCAACCCATGGTCATCCTTCAAGGCTCGCCTTTGCCCCCACACCCACCCCACTAGGAAGCTCTCTCAGAGTGACCCAACACTTCTTCTTTTTCTTTTTTTGGAGACAGAATTTCGCTCTGTTGCCCAGGCTGGAGTGCAACGGTGTGATCTTGGCTCACTGCAACCTCCACCTCCCAGGTTCAAGCGATTCTCCTGCCTCGGCCACCAGAGTAGCTGGGATGACAGGCACCCGCCACCATGCCTGGCTAATTTTTTTTTTTCAGTAAAAACAGGGTTTTGCCATGCTGGCCAGGCTGGTCTCAAACTCCTGGTCTCAAGTGATCTGTCCGCCTCGGTTTCCCAAAGTGCTGGGATTACAGGTGTGAGCCACTGTGCCCGGCCTGACCCCATTTCTTATCCATTTCTACTTCCACGCACACATAGAGATGGGGACATCAAGGCCCAGGAGGGGAAAGGACATCAAGCGATATCATTGGGCCAGGCAGCGGCCTCCCAGCTCCTGGGTTCTGGGGGAGGAGACGGGGTGGCCACCCACCCTAACCCCAGCCCAGAGCTGGCTTATCCCCTGAGCCTTTGCAGGGAGCAAAAACCGAAGGAAGTCGGAGGAAACTTACACATCGGCCTTGACGAAACCTTTCCCTTCAGTGTCGAACACTTTGAAGGCATGGAGAATGGTCTCCTCTGGGTCCGTGCCTATAAGCATCACACGTGGGGCAGGGAGAGAGACAGGTAGAGAAGGCCCACAGAGATAGGCACCAAGCCGGGCAGGGGCTAGGGCTGGGGGCAAGTCTTATGGCCCCTGCACAGAGGCACAGCTCTGGGGAACTTCTTCCCAAACTTCCACTACGCAGTGAGGGCAGAGCTCACTTGAAGCAAGAGCAAAGAGGGAAAGAAGTCATTGTAATCATAGACAAAGGTTCCGCATATATATTTTTGTGAACAACCTGTGCAACTGTACATGGAGACCCTGAGCATTTACTTTGTGTCTAACCCTTCCCTGTTTTACAGATGAACAAGCTGAGACCCAGAACAGTTAATTGACTTGTCCAAGGTCTCACAGCTGAGGCTGCTGCATGACCGGTGGTCTGAGTTGGGGACATGACTCTAGGGCTCATGCGTTATCCAAGCTGTGCCCAAGAGCCTGTGGGCAGAGGAAAAAGAGTTCTGTATGTGGGTGCCAAAAGGCTGGGGCTTGGGCAGTGGCATTGGAGGGGTCTGTGAGACTGTCCCAGCCAGAAGTGGGGCAGGTGGGCCAACGGGCCAAGGGAGGGGATTTGGGGAGGCAGAAGGGCAGCCAGAGACATTCTGCTTGTATCACGTTCACAGCACAGCCTTGGGGAGAGATGCCATGTGAAGACGTGAATCTGATACCCATAGTAGCATTGAATGTGCAGCCCCCACATTGCACCCACAGGAAACTTAAGCCCAGAGAGAGGAACAGGCTGCGTGAAGGACAGCGGTGACCTGGCCACCCTCAGCCGATGCCCTTTCCCCTCTGTCACCGTGTCCCCCGTGTTCACTGTGGACGCGGGGGTGCCCCCTTCCTTTCTTCGGTGCTCACCCGAGTCACTGGTGAAACGGGGACGGGGACGGTGCTTGCCACCCACCTCACAGGAGCAGCTAAGGTGACATACCATTCACGGTAAGGTTCTGACCAACAGGTATCGACCAGGGCTGCAAACACATCTGCAGCTCCAGGCCTGCAGCTTTAAGATTTTACCCCTGGAGCTCTGAGAGCACCGATGGAGTAGACGTGGATGTCTTAATTTATCATAGAGAAAACAAGCTCGGAGAGGTTTTATTTCTTGCCAAAGGCCCACTAATAAGAGAAGGGAGAATTTAAACCCACCTCTGTGGAATCCAGAGTCCCCTGCTCCTTCTGCCACCCTGTGCACCTGCCAGTCAGATTGGGTCCGGCAGGGTCATGTGCCTCCCCCGTTAGACTAGGTCTGATGTGCCTCCAGCACCACGTTAGGTCAGGATCATCTGTGCCTCCTCCATCAGACTGGGGCAGTGCCATCTGCGCCTCCTCCATCAGACTGGGTCAGAGCCATCTGTGCCTCCTCCATCAGACTGGGTCAGGGCCATCTGTGCCTCCTCCATCAGACTGGGTCAAAGCCATCTTTGCCTCTTCCATCAGACTGGGTCAAAGCCATCTTTGCCTCCTCCATCAGACTGGGTCAGAGACATCTGTGCCTCCTCCATCAGACTGGGTCAGAGGCATCTGTGCCTCCCCTCATCAGACTGCATCAGGGCCATCTGTACCTTCCCCCTCAGATTAGATCAGGGCCTCATCTATTCCTCTCCCATTAGACTTGGCCAGGGCCCTCTGTGCCTCTCCCATCAGACCAGATCAAGGCCATCTGTGCCTTTCCCATCAGACTGGGTCAGGGCCATCTGTACCTCTCCCATCAGACTGGGTCAGGGATGTCTGTGCTTCTCCCATCAGATTAGATCAGAGCCTCATCTGTTCCTCCCCCATTAGACTGGGTCAGAGCCATCTGTTCCTCCCCCATCAGACCAGATCAAGGGCATCTGTGCCTTTCCCATCAGACTGGGCCAGGGCCGTCTGTGCCTCCCCCATCAGACTAGAAACTACCTTGGACTGGGACTGGACAGTATCTGAGTCTCCGGGCATCTCTGAAACTGGCCCGGAGTGAAAAAGCCTGGCACACATTGGCCTCATTGGCCTGGGAGCTCCTAGAGGACAGAGCCATGGACTGCCTCTGGGCAGAGTGGCAGTGAGCTGGTGTGCCCAGCAGAGAGGCTCAGCCCAGGGCGCAGTGGGGACACTCCAGGCCCTCACAGCCTGACCAAGCCAGCAGGGGTTGGGGGGTGCCTCCAGGCTGGTGAGGGTCGAGTGACCAGAGCATCACGTGGGGCACCCATGTCAGGTTTGCCTCTGAGGCCACAGTCTCCCAGGTTTCACTGATTAGTTGAAAATTCCCCTCGTCTTTGAAGAGGCCTCATTGCTGGGGCAGGTTTGTGGCTGGCTCCTGCCTGTGCCCCTGCGGACCACGCACATGGACTTAGCTCAGGCTCTCAGGCACCCAGCACAGCCCCGCCACTCCCTGTCGCCATGGCTGGCAGTCCTCCCTTCCCTCCTCCCCAGAGAGGGCCTCTGTTCTTGGGACTGCAAACCTCATAAAATCTGCTACAGAGTGGCCACTTCCCCATCGTCGCTGGGAATCTCACGACAGTCTCCTCTTCCCAATTAGCAGGGTGAGGTGGCGCCCGGCCCAGCCCCCTGCCCTCCCGGCTCCTGTCCCCTCCCACCCGCCTCTCACGCAGTCTGGCCACGTCTGCACGGCAGGCTGAGCCAGAGCCCCAGTCCTGGCGCCCCTTCAAAAATGAGAAAAAGCTGCATCCCTGAGGCCCACACCAGGTCCTGGGTCACAGCTTCAGCTTAGCCATGGATTGACATGAGCTCTTAGCCTCAATCTTCCCATCTGTGAAACAGGTTTGGGGCCCACTGTGAGCTGACAGAGTCCCCTCCCGTTCCCCCAGCACTCCTGGAGATCTCTCTAACCAGAAGCCACTTCCCCAAACATGCCTTCAGTGACGTTCCTCTGGATAAAAGAATCAGACTGTCTGCTTCCTTTGAAGTCACTTGCTGGAGTCACGAACATCTTTCCCATAGAGCATTCTTCTGTCCCGGCCTCCTGGGCTTCTGAGCTCTTCCAGGAGGTGGCCATGGTCCTGGAAATAGGTCCTGACTAGCTGCCCGGAGGTGGGCCCAGTGAGGCTCCTGATTCGGCTAGACAGTCCCAAGTTCAAGGCCTGCTCCGGATAAGCCTGCCCGGCCCAGCCCTGGGTTTCCTCGCCTCTCACATGCAGGCTGATGGCTGCCTTCCTTCTAGCTCTAGATCAGCCAGAACTCGGTGCGTGGAGGCTGTTCTACCCCCTAGCAGGTCGCGACCCATGAAAACATTGATTTTTCACCCCATCAAACCTGTGATGTCAGGTAGGACCACCCTATCATGGACTGAATGGTGGCTCCTAAGCAGATATGTCCACCAGAGCCTGCGAATGTCACCTTATTTGGAAAAAGGGACTTTGTGGATGGAAGTTAAGCACCTTGAGATGCAGAGATCATCTTGGATTATCTAGGTAGGACCTAAATCCAGTGGCAAGCGTCCTTCTAAAAGGCAGGTGGAGGACGGGCATGGTGGCTCATGCCTGTCATTCCAGCACTTTGGGAGGCCGATGTGGGTGGATCACCTGAGGTCAGGAGTTCAAGACCAGCCTGGCCAGCATGGTGAAACCCCATCTCTACTAAAAATACAAAAAAATTAGCTGGGCGTGGTGGTGGGCGCCTGTAATCTCAGCTTCTCAGGAGGCTGAAGCACAAGAATCACTTGAACCTTGGGAGGTGGAGGGTGCCGTGAGCTGAGATCGCGCCACTGCAGTCCAGCCTGGGCAACAGAGTGAGTGTGTCTCAAAAACAAAACAAAAAAGAGGCAGGTGGAAGGAGGTTAGACAGAAGAGGACGGGGCCGCTGACTACGAGGCTGAGATGGGAGAGGTATGCCCCCCAGGGGCTGGAAGAGGCAAAGAATGGATTCCACCCCAATCCTCTGCCAAATTTTGGACGTCTAGACTCCAGGACTGTGAGTGAATACATGTCTGCTGTTTCAAGCCACCCCGTTTCGGAGAATTTGTTACAGTGGGCTCAGGAAACTATTATAAGCCCATTTTACAGACCAAAACACTGAGGACAGAAAGCAGATAAATCTGTGCAAGGTCAGCCTAGGAGTCAATGGGGAGCTAGGGCCTGACCCTAAGCCTAGCAAGGGAGGGGGCCTGGCAGGGGCAGCCTTGAGGCTAGGGGGCTGACAGTGCTTACCCCCCAGGGCAGCCACTGCCCGGGCTGGCCCCCCCTCCTTTCTTGCTTTCTTTTTTTTTTTTGAGATGATGTCTTGCGCTGTCACCCAGGCTGGAGTGCAGTGGCACCATCTCAGCTCACTGCAACCTCCACCTCCTGGGTTCAAGCGATTCTCCTGCCTCAGCCTCCCGAGTAGCTGGGGTTACAGGTGCCCACCACCATATCCAGCTAATTTTTGTATTTTTAGTAGAGATGGGTTTCACCATGTTGCTCAGCCTGGTCTTGAACTCCTGACCTCAGGTGATCTACCCACCTCGCCCTTCCAGAGTGCTGGGATTGCAGGCGTGAGCCACCACGGCCAACCTTGCCCTGGACTTTTTGAAACATAGACATGAGCTCTTACTATATTGCCCAGGCTGGTCTCAAACTCCTGAGCTCAAGTGATCCACCCACCTCGGCCTCCCAGAGTGTTGGGATCACAGGCGTGAGCCGCTGCTTCCGGCCTTGGCCCTTCCTTCTAACCACGGAACCCTCAAGCTCTGGGGACGTCACTATGGGAGAGCTCCCCCAGGCCAGGACAGAAAGGGGACACAGAGGGCCCAACCCTCCACCTCATACCTAATGCTGTGTCTCGGGCAGGTACAGTGGTTAGGGCCAGGGTTTGGGGTTGAGGCTCCATCCTGGCCCCCTTTTGCTGGGGCACCTGGGGCAGGGTTCGTGACTCTTCTGGGTGTGAGTCTTTTATTTGGTGAATGAGGCTCCCTGATCCTTCCTCTGGGGGCTCCGGTGACCACAGAAAAAGACAAGGGGAGTAACCTGCGCTGCCTGCGGCTCAGCCACAGCATCTTTCGGAAACACTCTCCCTCCAGCACCCTCCATCTGTCCCCTGCATCCCCATCTGCAGAGCGGGTATAGTGAGCCCAGGGATAGGAAGGTAGGGGAGCAGCGCGGCTGGGGGCAGTGGGATAGGGGTGTACTGTCCTGAGGGTGGGCAAAGGGGTTAAAGGCAGGGTTTACTTTTTGTGGTTGTTGCTGCTTTTGAGATGGGGTCTTGCTCTGCCACCCAGGCCGGAGTGCGGTGATGCGATCTCGGCTCGCTGCAGCCTTCACCTCCCAGGCCCGAGTGACCCTCCCACCTCAGCCTCCAAAGCAGCTGGGACTACAGGCATGTGCTACGATATCCGGCTAATTTTTGTATTAGTAGAGGTAAAGTTACATTCTATCACCCAGGCTGGTCTCATACTCTTGGACTCAAGCAAACCTCCCGCCTCAGCCTCCCAAAGTGCTGGGATGACGGGGGGGCGGGCCACGATGCCCGGCCAAGGCAGGGGTCTTTCCAGTTACCCCAGTCTGCAGTGAAGAGAGGGAAACTGAGGCAGGGCCCTCGAAGTTGTGTGCACCGGGGACGGGTATCATATCATGTTCCCACGTGTGGCCTTTGCATTCCGTCCTCCTGCATTCCCCACCCCCCCCAGGCCCCCAGGAGCCGGGCTCACCCTTCAGCTTTTCCCCAAACATGGTCAGGAACACCGTGAAGTTGATGGGCCCGGGGGCCTCCTTCACCATGGCCTCCAGTTCCTCATTCTTGACATTGATGCGGCCTGGAGGAGACGAGAGGCAGGGGCGCCCGGGAGGAGACGAGAGAACAGAGCTTGGACCTCGGAGGGTTCTGCAGAGCCTCCCCACTCGGCTGCCCCACCTGCCCGCCACTCAGCCCTCAGGCCCTGCTGCCTTGCTGGGGGGGCTCTTTGGGGGCCATTCGGGCCACAGTCAGCTTCCAGCCGCCCCTAGCCTCACGGGAAGGGGAGCAAGTCACTCTTATCCCCATTTTACAGGTGAGAAAACTGAGGCCCAAGAAGGTGCAGCTGAGGTGCACAGGGTGCCCCAGGAGGGGGTCACTGGATGCCTGGATGCTGGCATTCCCTGTGGTTCCAGGGGACACTCAGATTCCCAGGGGTTCAGGGCTTGGTTACATCCATTTCGCCACCTACATGCCCCATGGGCGACTTCAGGCTCTTCCCTGGATCCTTAGAGGGGGCAGAAACCTCTCTGAGTCTTTCCCCCTGACTCAGCTTCTCCCCTGCTCTCCCGGCCCCTCCCTATACCCAGGGCCCCCTACACCAGGCCCAGGCCCAGGCCCAGGCTGCTACTCCTGTCCCTGGAGTGTCCTCCCCTTCCCTGGAGTGTTTCTCCAACCCCCAGGAAGATCCCCCAACTTTCCTAGCAGCAGCTGCCTTTCCCCTGTGCTCCCCGGCACAGAAGCCCCTCACCCTCATTAAGGGTACTGCCCTGCTGGCCCCTGCCGCCCACTCTCTCCAGATGGTGTGGTCCCAAGCTCCCCTGGCTGCTGGCTCACCCACCCAGCGCGGCAAAGGTGTCCCTCAAGTCCTCTTTGTCAATGAAGCCATCGCGGTTCTGGTCCATGATGGTGAAAGCCTGACAGAGACACGGGTGGTGAGTGGCAACCCACCCTTCCCAGCCCGGCCACCTCCCTCAAAGGCTGTCCTCCTGCCGCCTGCTGCCCAAGAGCTCAGGCCAGGTCCCTCTGGCAGCCCAGGTGGGATGGTCTCCGTCCCTAACCCCTCATTTCAGGCTCACAGCAATCCCGGTTAACAGAAAGGGAAACTGAGGCTCAGAGAGAGGAAAGCCTTGCCCGAGGTCACACAGCAAGCACAAGTTCAGGTATAGAGAGAGGAAAAGGCTGCCCAAGGGCAGCAGGTCACACACCTAGGCTCTGGGCCACGGCCGTGGTGGCCTCAAAAAATGGTGGCATTGGCTAGGCATGGTGGCTCATGCTGGCAATCCCAGCACTTTAGGAGGCTGAGGCAGGAGGATTGCTTGAGGCCAGGAGTTTGAGACCGGCCTAGGCAGCATAGTGAGACCCCATCTCTACAAAACATTAAAAAATTAGCCAGGCATGGTGATGTACGCCTGTAGTTCCAGCTACTCGGGAGGCTGAGGTGGGAGTATCACTTGAGCCCAGGAATTGGAGGCTGCAGTAAGCTATGACTGCAATACTTCACTCCAGCCTGGGTGACAGAACCAGACCCTGTCTCTAAAAAAAAAAAAAAAAAAAATTGTAATCATTTAAAAATATAATAATGGGCCGGGCACACTGGCTCACACCTGTAATCCTGGCACTTTGGGAGGCCGAGGCGGGTGGATCAACTAAGGTCAGGAGTTTGACACCAGCCTTGCCAAAATAGTGAAACCCAGTATCTAATAAAAAAATACAAAAAATTAGCTGGGTGTGGTGGCGGGCACCTGTAATCCCAGCTACTTGGGAGGCTGAGGCAGGAGAATTGCTTGAACCCAGGAGGTGGAGGTTGCAGTGAGCCAAGATCACGCCATTGCACTCCAGCCTGGGTGACAGAGTGAGACTCTGTCAAAAAAAAAATAAATAAATTATATAAATTATATATATAAATAAATATATATATTTATTTATATATATATATATATATATATAAATGTCAGCTCCTTGAGTAACTGGCATGCATTCCATGAATCTTCACAACCGCCCTGTGGGGCAGGAGACCCACCTCTTTAAACTCCTGGATCTGGGACTGATCGAACATGGAGAAGACATTGGAGCTGGCGGTGCCTTCTGCTCTTTTCCGAGCTCTTCTCGGTGCCTGCAAGGTACCAGATGAGGCCTTGCAGCGGCCCCTGCCTCGGGGGTCAGCCCCCGCTCCCTGCCTCACCTCCCAGGGCATCACAGTCCAGAATGACACTGCTCTGCCCTCCCCAGTGCCCACAGCAGACAGACAAGGCTCCCCCTGAAGCCGTGCAGGTAATCAGGACATTTTCCCAGCCCGTGGCAAGAAGCTTGCGTGGGGTGCACCCCCACAGAGCTGGACAGCTGCTTCCTGGCCCTGTCCCCCGGGCTCAGGAAGGTGGGCGGCCAGCACCTGCACTGCAGAGCAGAGGGGGCATCTTTTCCTTCAGCCTTCCCATCTCCACCCGGCATCCTCCACTACAGCTGGAATCTGACCTTGTCACCAGCTGCTGAAAACCTTCTTCGTGTTCTCAGGAGAACAACTGAGCTCTTAGCCCCGCAGCTGAATCTGCCTCTTGCCCTCTTTCAGAGCTGCTACTCCCTCTCACCCCGGCCCTCTACTCTGCCCCAAAGCAGCCTCCCTCCCTGCCTGCGTTTGACCCTGCCTGGAATGCTTTGCTCAGCTGGAATTCCTTGCCTGGAATGCTCCCCGTGGAGGATTAAATCCATCTGGAGACTCCTACCCATCCTGCAGCCTCAGCTCTGCGTCACCTCCTCCGAGAAGCCTTCCCTGACCCCAGGCCATTCTCCCTGCCCACACGGCTCCATACATGGCTCCATCGTAGACTGTCACCCCCACAGCACGCACCACACTGTCCTGACGTATCGCTGCGTCTGTCTCCCGGACTAAGTGGACACCTCAGGGATAAAACCCAGCTTGTCCCATCTCTGGTTCCTCCTGTCCCCACCCTGAACCTGCCTCAAAGTGGGGATCAAGCAGTGCTTGGAAATAGCTGCCCAGAACTCGGGGCCAACCCACGCAGCAGGCAAAGTGGGAGAGCACCCACGTGGTGTAGTTAGAGGGGCTCCAGCCGGCCTTCCTGCCTCTGTGATGTCAGGGTGCCTGGAAGTCCACCGCTGGGCATTTGCTGAAAGGCCCAGGTCCCCGAGACCCCCAAGGGGCCTGTCCCTCGGCAGCCATCCTTACAGCCCCCAGGGGCCCTGTGAGCCCCAGAACAGACCCTTGTTGTCGGGAAAGAATTGCTGGACTTCACAGGGGGAGGTGGACGGGATGGCACAGACAGGCTCCCACCGCCAGCTCCTGTCTCCATCACAACCTGCACCACCCTCCCCTGCCAAGCCCCTGTCTACTCCCTGCCCCCACCGGTGCACAGGACTCCCCTCATTCCCTGCTCCCCTCCCCCAATGCCTGTGTGGTCTCCCCTGCCCCCAGCCCACTGCAGTCCCCACCCCAGCCCAGGAGCCCGAGTTGTCGAGGGCAGGGCGGCGGGGGGCAGGCAGAGCGCCAGCTGACTTATAATTAGCTTTTACTGGGTGCTTTGTCTCTACTAATCCTTTGAAAGGGGGCTGCCAGGGCAGCCGGGACGTTATGATGCTGTAAAACCTCTGTAATATTTATAAACCCTTTCAGACACCATAAAGAAAAGAACTTCCCTGCAGAGTTCATCTCACATAATTACATATACATTTCCTCCGATTAATAAAAAATGATCACTTCCGTCTGTGGGAGGCTCTGCCCTTTCTCTGGCAGACCCGGCCGACCGTGGCCTTGGCATCCTCAGTCCCTGCCCCCCAGGCCCCTAGCCTTTCATGACCCCCCTGGTCACACCACCACCCTAGGGTGCCCCAGAGCTCCCCAAGGGAGGGAGAGATCATTTTCTCTACTGCAAAAGAGAGTCCTAAACCTGAGGGTCTTTGCAGCCCAGCTGTCTTGGCAATTCCTTTTGAGAATGGGCCCCTGAAAAATAAAATTCCTCTGAAAGGAACATCTCAGGGAAGGAGGGGGCCACCTGGACCTGAGTTCAAAGCCTGGCTTGGCTGCTCTCAGCCTCTGTGAAGTTAAGAAATTCACTTGTTGGCCAGGCACAGTGGCTCATGCCTATAATCCCAGCGCTTTGGGAGGACAAGCCGGGTGGATCATTTGAGGTCAGAAGTTCAAGACCAGCCTGGCCAACACAGTGAAACCCCATCTTTACTAAAAATACAAAAATTAGCTGGGACTGGTGATACATGCCTGTAATCCCAGCTACTGGGGAGGCTGAGGCAGGAGAATTGCTTGAACTCAGGAGGTGGAGGTTGCAGCGAGCAGAGATCGGGCCCCTCCACTCCATCCTCGGCGACAGAAAGACACTCTGTCTCAAAAAAAAAAAAAAAAAAAAAGGCTGGGTGTGGTGGCTCACGCCTGTAATCCCAGCACTTTGGGAGGCCGAGGCAGGCAGATCATGAGGTCAGGAGTTCGAGACCAGCCTGGCCAACATAGTGAAACCCCATCTCTTAAAAAAAAAAAAAAGAAAGAAAGAAAGAAAAGAAAAGGAAGAAATTCACTTGTAATCTCTTAGCCTATTTCCCCATTTATAAAACCAAGAGCATGTCTACCTCAAAGCATCAGGACGTATATTAGACTCCTGCGGACCTCCAAGCAGGCCCCGTGCCCAGTCCTGGGGACCCAGGGCTGAATCAGGCCCTGTCTTGGTCCCCAAGAAGCTCCCAGTCCCACTGGAGACAGGCAGTCCATAGAGGCTGACACAGAGGAGGGGACAGGCGCTGAGAGATGGGAGAAGCCCCTAGGCCCTCAGGCAGTCAGGAGGTGACAAGCCAAGACTGACAGCTGAGTCAGAGCTCTGGGCTGAGAGGGACTCACTAATGAGGCAGGTGAGATGCACGCACAAACGGACAGCCAGATTGAGACCCTGCAGGGAGTCCCCAGGGGCAGGAGCCCCGGGCAAGCCCCACGTTGCAAGAGGCCCGCAGGCAAGGATGAGCAAGGGAACCTCGGAGCTCCAGAGGTGTCACGCTGTCAGGAACACTGACCCCCGACCCTCCCAGGGGGCCCATGCCCTCAGAGCCACTGCCCCTGTGAAGCCCCCAGACCCCGCCCACCCCATCTCCCTCCACTCTCCCCTTCCTCATTCCTCAGCAGCTCCCACCGAGTCCAGGAAAGCAGAGACTCAAATCAGGACCCACGTGGAGGGGAGTCCCGGGTGGGGCAGGTCCAGACATGACATCAAGAGGGAAGAGCAGGTCAGACCAGGGACAACATCAGACCAAGGTCAGGAAGGTCAGTGAGAGGCAGGGTGAATTCAGGCAGGAGGTGAAGGTCAGAATCACAACCGGAGTCAAGGTCACAGGATGAGCTCAGGGTTGAGGAATGAGACCCAGTGCGGTAGCTGAGGCCTGTAATCCCAGCACTTTGAGAGGCCGAGGTGGGCGGATCACTTGAGGTCAGGAGTTCAAGACCAACCTGGACAACATGGTGAAACACTGTCTCTACTAAAAATACAAAAATCAGCCTTGCGTGGTGGCACATGCCTGTGGTCCCAGCTACTCAGGAGGCTGACATAGGAGAATCTCTTGAACCCGGAAGGTGGAGGTTGCAGTGAGCCAGGATGGCGCCACCGCACTCCAGCCTGGGTGACAGAGAGAGACTCTCTCTTAAAAAAAAAAAAGAGTTGTGGAATGAGGTCAGGTTCAGGGGCGGGGTCAGGGGCCAGCGGGAGGGGACCGCAGTGCTGAAGCCAAAGACACAACAGCCACAGATCTGAGCTCCCCGGGAGAGGAGGTGAAGGTGAGGGGAAGGTGGCTGTGGCGGAGGTGGAACAACCCAGCCTACCATGGTCTGGAGAGCTCCCTGGAGCTGCAGCTGGCCTGGGGACAGCTCGAGGATGGCCCTTAAATAGTGGTCCTCCCAGGGCCCCTGGCATGCACCAGGCCCAGTGTGGAAGGTGATCCAGGACAGGATGGGGGCCTCCCTGCCAGGCACCTGCCTTGGGCCATTCAGAGGGGGTGGGGCTGGGGGGGATCCGTGGGCAAAAACCACGGACACAGGGGCTGCCTAAGCCTCCAGGATCTCTGAGAGCCCTGGGCAACTGTTTTCTCTAGAGTCAAGGGACCAAGGCCCAGGAAGGGGCATTTGGCCAAGGACACAGAGTAAGTTGAGGCCGGTAACCCCAGTGGGAAGACTTGGCCTGGAGCCGTCAGGGAGTGTTCCCCAGGGTGGGGCCACCCGTGATGGCTGGGACTCACTCAGACTGCAGGGTGGCCGGACCTCTGGAGCCCTGGGACTCTGGGTGGGGCCATCACCCTCCAGGAGGCTCAGGAATTCGGGGAAGGGTGTGACACTCCCCTGGTCTGCTTGTGGAGAGAGTTTCTGCACCAACCTGGCCCTTGAGGGTCCCTCGTACCAATTTACCTATTATCAGGGCCCCCACTGCCCACCCCCAGGCTGGGGGATCCCTCAGGGTATTGAAATGCTCAATGAACAGAGAAAGCAAAAAGACAAACAAAAATGGGGCGGGCACAGTGGCTCACATCTGTCATCCCAGAGATTTCGGAGGCCAAGGCGGGAGGATCACTTGAGGCCAGGAGTTCAAGACCAGCCTGAGCAACATAGTGAGACCCCCCCCATCTCTACAAAAAATTTTTAAAAATTAGCCGAGCATGGTGGCGTGTACTTGTAGTCCCTCAGGAGGCTGAGGCAGGAGGATTGCTTGAGTCTGGGAGTTTGAGGCTGCAGTTATCTGTGATTGTGCCACTGCACTCCAGCCTGGGTGACAGAGTGAGATGTTGTCTCTTAAAAAAAAAGAAAAATGGAGGTGACTCTGATGAGGAAGAACTGAAAAATGAGATCTCCATTCCACCCTGGCCTCACACACACACAGCCATCCCCACCAGGCTTGGCCCAGCCCAAGAATTCTCTAGGGTATCTGCCAAACAGAGCCCGAATCTGCCCTGGAAAGCCCCTCCTGTGTCTAGCGCAGCCCAGCAGCCCCGGCTCCGACTTAGAGGCTGCCACTGTCCATCTGGGCGCCGCCACATCTGATCAGCTGCCAGGGCCGGCAGTGCTGGGTTCAGGCAGTGAGCCCACGGGTCCCCAGAGGCTGGAGAGCTTAACTGTCCCTGGAGCTGGCCTCAGGCCTTCAGGCCAGAGTACAGCTGATCCCCTGCCCTGGGGGAAGGGAATGGCATAATAATAATAATAAGAGCAGTGAATACACAACACAGAAGGTCAGGCCATGTCCTGAAACATGTGTCCTCACATTCAATCCATACCCCATTTTCCAGGTGAGGAAACTGAGGCATACATGGGTTAAGTCACTCACTCAAGTCAGGTAAGAAGCGGGGCCATGGCCAGGTGCCGGTGGCTCATGCCTGTAATCCCAGCACTTTGGGAGGCCAAGGCAGGCAGATCACCTGAGGTCAGGAGTTTGAGACCAGCCTGACCAACATGGAGAAACCCCATCCTTATTAAAAACACAAAATTATTAGCCGGGAGTGATGGTGCATGCCTGTAATCCCAGCTACTCAGGAGGCTGAGGCAGAAGAATCACTTGAACCCGGGAGGTGGAGGTTGTGGTGAGCCAAGATTGCGCCACTGCACTCCAGCCTGGGTAACGAGCAAAACTTCATCTCAAAAAAAAAAAAGTGGGGCCAGAGGCCAGGCACAGTGGCTCACACCTGTAACCCCAGCATTTTGGGAGGCTGAGGAAGGAGGATCGCTTGAGGCCAGGAGTTCGAGACCAGTCTAGGCCACATGGTGAAATCCTGTCTCTAGAGAAAAAATTTTTTTAATTTAAAAATTAGCCAGGTATGGTGGTGAAACAGAAAAAGTTCCCTCATCCCCCTCAAAGAGCATGCGATGGGGATGTGGCTCGCTTCTTCTGTGCCCCAGTGCTCAAACCTCTAGGGGAACATGCTGGCGGGCAGGCGGTGGGGCTCGGACCCCACGGCAGTGTCTAGGAGTGGATGCTTACAGTTCCCGAAGCCCCAGTGGGCGTGTGTTACAGGATGCTCTTTCAGTTTTGCCGTCTGTAGGCGGCTTGTCTTAATCTGCTCTGTTAGAGCCTCTGCCTTATCGCAAAGACAAAGGGCTTTCTGTATCCCGGGTTCTTGCCTTGGTGTCCTGTAAATGGATCACACGTGGGCTAGGAGAATGAGTGCCAGGTTTTATTGAGTGGTGGAAGTAGCTCTCAGCAGATGATGGGGAGCCAGAATGGGTAAGGAGTGGGAAGGTGATCTTCCCCTGGAGTCAAGGTGCTCAGCAGCCGGACTCTCCTCTGTCTGCCCCCTCCCCACCCCCACCAAATTCCCCAGGTCATCCGCATTATTCCGCCCGTCGATGGCCTCCTGCATCTGCCAGTACCTGTCCGTGTGCTCCTCTGCTCCTCTTGACTTCCAGCCACCTGTGTGTGTGTGCCCGCTAGGGTCACAGGGTTTTTTATTTTTATTATTATTATTATTTTTTGAGACAGAGTCTCGCTCTGTCTCCAGGCTGGAGTGCAGTGGTGAAATCTTGGTTCACCACAACCTCCTCCTCCTGGGTTCAAGCAATTCTCCTGCCTCAGCCTCCCGAGTAGCTGGGACTACAGGCACATGTCACCACACCCAGCTAATTTTTGTGTTTTTAGTAGAGACAGGATTTCACCATATTGGCCAAGATGGTCTCCATCTCTCGACCTCGCGATCGGCCCGCCTCGGCCTCCCAAAGTGCTGGGATTACAGGAGCGAACCACCACACCCAGCGGGTCTCAGGGTTTTTATAGGCACAGGATGGGGGCTGTAGGGGGCCAGGGTGGTCTTGGAAAATGCAACATTTGGGCGTGAAAACAGGACTGTCCTCACCTAGGTCTGTGGGCACAGGCCAAGGGTGGAGCTCTCACCGGGAAGCCCGTCTTTCTCCTCCCAGCACTTTCCTGCACGCACCCTCGTATCAGTGGCACACGCCTGTAGACCCAGCTACTTAGGAGGCTGAGGTGGGAGGATCACTTGAGCCCAGGAGGTTGAGGCTGCAATGGGCTATGATTGCATCACTGCACTCCAGCCTGGACAACAGATCAAGGTCCCATTTCTAAAACTAAAAAAAAGAGACAGAGGTGGGGCCAGGACAAGAGCTCCTCTTTCTCTTTCTTTCCTTCTTTCTCTCTCTCTCTTTCCTTCCTTCTCTTTCTTTCTTTCTTTCTTTCTTTCTTTCTTTCTTTCTTTCTTTCTTTTATTCTTTCTTAGACAGAGTCTCACTCTGTTGCCAGGTTGGAGTGCAGGGGTTGATCTCAGCTCACCGCAACCTCCACCTCCCGGGTTCAAGTGATTCTCCTGTCTCAGCCTCCCAAGTAGCTGGGACTACAGGTGCGTGCCACCATGCTCAGCTGATTTTTGTATTTTTAGTAGAGAAGGGATTTCACCACGTTGGCCAGACTGGTCTAAAACTCCTAACCTTGTGACCCACCTCTCAAAGTGCTGGGATTACGGTTGTGAGCCACTGTGCCCGGCCAAAAGCCCCTCTTTCTAGTGTTTCCAGAAGGGAGCTTCCAAAAGGTTCTGCTCATCCAAACTATCCCCTCCTCCTGCTCCCCTCCCAGTCATCCCTGACTACAGCTGACTCTGATGTCCCTGAGCTCCTGTGACTGAGTCCTCCACCCAGAGCTGGCACCAGGTCCTGCCATAATATTGCACAGCCCGCTTTCTGCAGGAGGAAACTGTGTGCCTCAGTTTCCCCTGACAGGGCTCCTCTCCCGGTGTCCTGGCGTTCCTCTCCAGGGAGACAAACCATACATTCCATAGGTGTGTTCAGAGGTGTGTTCAGCAGGCCGGGGGAAGGAGCACCCAGTTCTGGGGATGGGAGCCTGGATCCCAGTCCCAGCTGCCTGGACATGCTGCAGAAAGCGGGCGGCCTGGCGGTGACGGGTGCCTGCCCCTTTCCAGGCTCGGGCAGCAGGACAGTGGCCACGGGGCAGGCTTTCTATGCCCTGCCTGTGAGCCCCGCCCTGGGGGCCTCCTGCATCTTGGCTTGCAGGGGGTGGGGGTAGAGACGATGCTATTCAAACCTATTACTCCTGCTTCCTGCTGCCCTGAGGCCTCCGAAAGCGAGGGATCTTGCCTCTGGGAAGCATGCCCAGGACCATGGCAGGAGCTCCCGAAGGCCAGGGGCAGGCCCGAGCGAGCATAGAGCCGCCCGGCCTGCCCGGAGGAGGGGAAGAGAAGCTGGTGAATCACACCGGGCTTACAAATTAGTCTCAGTGGATTTCCTTCCCTGGCCTCCTCCTTCGTAGGACCGGAGGCAGGAAGAGCAGGTGAGAAATCTGGTAGAGAGGTGAAAATCCCGGGGTGAGATGGTTGGCAGATGTTTGTTCCTGGGGAGGCGGGAAGTGTGAGGGTGCAGGGGCCCTGAGAAGGGGGAGCCGTGAGTTCCACACCCACTGTGGGACCCTCAGTTTTCCCCATATGAGAAATGGTGCCAGTAGCAGGGACCCCTTCAAGCTGCCATCGGGCAGCCTAGTGCCACTGGAAGGAGGCAGGCTTTGGGGTCATCGGCCTGGGATTTGGAGGGCAGAGCCTTCCCCTGGCCCCCTCACCCTCCGCGTAGATGGGTCCTTGACAGAACTCACAGCCTCTCCAAGCTGCAGCCCCCTCACCCAGGTGAGGCTGCAGTGAGTCAGTCCTCGTGGTTGGGTCACACTGACTCAGTGGACCATAGGGCGAGGGGCAGTTCCTGGGGTCAGAGACACTCTGAGGGGTCTCTGCTCCCAACCAGGGGACTTTGGAGAGCAAGTTGCCCCTGGATCGGAAATGCCAAGTCTGCCTGGGGTTGAGTCAGGGAATACCTAGCAATCTCAGTTTTTAGATGTAACCAAGGTCCTGGGAGTGTCCAAGCCAGGAAGGGAGCTTGGAATGAGCCCAGCTGCCTGGCAAGGGGACAGCTGTTCCCCAGACAATATTGGAACAAGCTGAGGAGATGCCTTCCCCTGTCAACCCTCACCCCTAACCCTTCACCTCTAACGCCTCAGGGTCAGCAGGCTGTCCCGGTCCCCCAGCCCCACAGCCTGGACCCCTTCCCTGGCCAGCCACCACCCTGACCTCGGCTGCTCTTCAAACACTTCCCGAAATCTCCTTCCTCCATGGCTTTGGCTACATCGCATGTTCCCCTACTCATCACAGTCACAGTCTTCAGCCTGCTTTAGAACACCTTCGGCCAGGTGCGCTGGCTCACGCCTATAATCCCAGCTAATTGGGAGGCCGAGGTGGGAGGATCACTGAGGTGAAGAGTTCGAGACCAGCCAGGCCAACATGGCGAAACCCCATCTCTACCGAAAGTACAAAATTTAGCCGGGCGTGGTGGTGTGTGCCTATAGTCCCAGCTACTCGGGAGGCTGAGACAGGAGAATCGCCTGACCCGGAAGGCAGAGGTTGCAGTGAGCCGAGATCGCACCACTGCACTCCAGCCTGAGTGACAGAGTAAGACTGTGTCTCAGCAAAAAAGGAAGCTAACAGAGCAGCCTTCAGTCTGTGGCCAAAGGCCAGAGAGCCCCTGGCAAACCACTGGTTGATGTTCAAGAGTTCAAAAGCTGAAGGACTTGGAGTCTGATGTTCAAGGGAAGGAAGCTTCCAGCACAGAAGATGAAGGTCGGAAGACTCAGTGAGTCTTCTTATTCCACTTTCTTCTTTCTGCTTTATCCTGGCCTCACTAACAGCTGATGAGACGCTGCCCACTCAGATTTAGGGTGAGTCTGCTTCTCCCAATCCACTGACTCAAATGTCACTATCCTCTACCAACACCCTCACAGACACACCCAGAAACAACACTTTGCATCCTTCAATCCAATCAAGTCGACATTTAGTATTAGCCATCACACCTACCTACCGTATTTGAGACCCTAGACCACTTTCTGACCCTCTGTGAGGAATTTCAGGCTGCTGTAAAAAAACATCTGCACATTTTTTGACACTTTTCCCATGGACAGGTGGGATCTATACCACCATTCCGGGCCAACGGGCGGGTACATCTGTGACTCTTTCAACCAAGAGAGTAGGGTAGAACTGTCACTATGTGACTTCTGAGGTTAGGTCACAAAAAGCCATGAAGCTTCTACCTTATTTGCTGGGACTTTGTGCTGGAGCCCTGAGTCACTCTATGATGAGTCTGACTACCATGAGGCCGCCATGTTGTAGGGAAGTCCAAAACACATGAAGAGGCCTGTGTCTGCACTCCAGTCAGCAGTCCTTGCCTTTGCGTCATCATCCAAGCCTCCCAGACACCCTACATGTGAATGATCAGCCTCTGAGTGATCCTGATACCAACCGTTGAGTCACTCCTTAGAGTTCCCCTAGCTGAGACCCTCGCCATTATGACAAGCCACCCTCACCATGTATTTTCTGAATTTCTGATCCATAAGAACCCCTGAGCACACTGTTATGCTTTGGGGAGATTAAGATTTTTTTTTTTTTTTTTTTTGAGACAGAGTCTTGCTCTGTTGCCCGGGTTGGAGTGCAGTGGCATGATCTCGGCTCACTGCAACAACCATCTCCCAGGTCCAAGGAATTCCCTGCCTCAGCCTCCTCAGTAGCAGGGACTACAGGCATGTGCCACCAGGCCCAGCTAATTTTTGTATTTTTAGTAGAGGTGGGGTTTCACCATGTTGGCCAGGCTGGTATTGAAGTCCTGACCTCAAGTGATCCACCCGCCTTGGCCTCCCAAAGTGCTGGGATTATAGGCGTGAGTCACCATGCTCTGTGCTTTGGGGTAATTCTTTACAAAATAACAAATAATAACCATCCCAGTGAGATTTAAATGTGATCCGTAGGGGGACAGGCTGCACAGCCACCGTCTACTCCTCAGAGCTCTGGGAGCCATGGTAAGATGAGAGCATGAATTAGAAATCAGATGAAAGTGGGTTCAAGTCCTGCTGGACCACTTGCTAATGTGACCCCACCCACGTCACTGAATTTCCCAGAATCCTCAGCTTCTCCACCTGTCCCATGGAGTCAGTTTCACTTGGCAAGTTTGTTACGTGCCTGGCACTAATAGATTGTGGCTACCAATCCTGTCTGGTTATCAGCAGAGGACACGCTGCTTGTGACAAGACACTGAGCCAAGAGATGCCTCTCTGTGTCTTTAGCGGAGGAGAGACGCCCTCGCGGCCTGCCCTTTCTGGCTGGCCAGGGCAGCAGGACTCCTTGGACGATCCCTCTCCCCATCCCAAATGTCACAGCCCTGGACCATGGCTTCCCTCAGACCCTGTGGCCCCAAAACAGACAGTAGGCTGGTTCCACAGGAAACACCCAAAGCCACAGAGTGCCATTTGCCCGTCCCTCCATCCATATCTCCTTTTTCCATCTCTGTCACGTATTGAGCAAATGCGTCCAGATTGGGGGTGCCCGCAGCCCCTGAGCTCCTGCAGCCACCAAGGCTCCTGACCAGCTGGAGCCGACCAGGAACCAGAGGCTGGCTCAGGCCAGAGCAGCCCACACATAGCATTTCAGACACACCCTGACTCAAGGCCAATTTGCCTCTTTGTCCCTCTTAACCCAGAGGAAATAGCCTTTCATGTCATCAACTCTCTCATTACCAGGTGGGAGGTCTGAGATTCTGAGGACAGTTAGAGGAGGTGGGCTGTCTTTTCCCAAAGCCCCTGGTGTCCCCGCCTCCTCAGCCCCTGTCCCATCTGGAGCCTTCTTCCAATTGGAGGCCATTTAGAAAAGATAAGGAAACCTTTAAGCTAAGAAGAATGTCTCCTGGAATGCCTCTTGCCTGTTTTATAGCTGTGGCTCAGCAGGCTGGTGAACTTGGAGTCTATGAGACTGTGTCCCCCCCACCCCCAAATCTTATCTTGAATTGTAGCTCCCGTAATTCCCACGTCGTGGGAGGGACCCAGTGGGAAGACATTGAATCATGGGGGCGGTTCTTTCCCATGCCATTCTCATGTAGTGAGTGTGCAGGGAAACTCCCCTTTATAAAACCATCAGATCTCTCTGATGGTTTTATAAAGGGGAGTTTCCGTGCACAGGTTTTTCTCTTGTCTGCCTCCATGTGAGACGTGACTTTCAATTTTCCCCAGGTACTTTTCTCCTGTGAACATAGAAGCTCAAGAGAGGCATCCCATTCAAGGGTCCTGTGGTCACAGTGTCCTGCTGTAAAAACAGCCGGGGCTGGCTGGGTGTGGTGGCTCACACCTGTAATCCAAGCACTTTGGGAGACCAAGGTGGGAGGATCACTGAGGTCAGGAGTTCGAGACCAGCCTGCCTTACATTGTAAAATTCCACCTCTATTAAAAATGCAAAACTTAGCCAGGCGTGGTGATACACACCTGTAATCCCAGCTACTCAGGAGGCTGAGGCAGGAGAATCGTTTGAACCCAGAAGGCTGAGGTTGCAGTGAGCTGATGTCGTACCACCACACTCCTGCCTGGGAGATGAAGGGAGACTCTGTCTTAAAAAAAAAAAAAAAAAAAAAAGCTGTAGAATTGGTGGCTGAGAGGTGAAAGGGGTAGGGTTTTTCTGTCCAGTGGGACCGGAAGTCACTCTAAACAGGAGTATACGGGGTCTCTGAGATGGGTCTGGGAATCTGTGGCTGGATCTTGTTTGCTTTCTATTTTTATTTATTTATATATTTTTTGAGACAGGGTCTCATTCTGTTGCCCAGGATGGAGTGAAATTGTATAATCAGGGCTCACTGCAGCCTCCCGGGCTCAAGCAATCCTCCCACGTTAGCCTCCCGAGTGGCTGGGACTACAGGTGCACACCACCATGCCTGACTAATTTGTGCATCTTTTGCAGAGACGGGGTCTCGCTATGTTGCTCAGGCTAATCTCAAACTCCTTGGCTCAAGCAACCTCCCACCTCAGCCTCCCAAAGTGCTGGGATTATAGGCACGAGCCACCGCGCCCAGCTGGCTTCCCTACTTTTGAGGTGTTGGGACTCCAGCTGACGTCCTTGCTCCTCGGCTTGCAGACGGCCTATTGTGGGACTTCACCTTGTGACCGTGTGAGTCAGTTCTCCTTAATAAACTCCCTTCATATATATATATATCCATCCTATTACTTCTGCCCTCTAGGGAACCCCAGCTAATACACGAGGGGAGCCAGAATTCAGATCCTGGCCTAAGGGCCTCTGTCCCACAGCCAACTACGTGAGCCCAGGAAGTCCAGGAAACTTGGGGGAGAGGGTGGCACAGCATGACAGGTGGTGGCTCTCCGGCCACAGCCAGGAAGGCCTGCTTTTGGAAAGGGGCCTGAGAAGGGAAGAGAGGTCAGGCCCCCTTTTGCTGCCGAGAACGACCTTGAGAGGAGGCTGGGCCCTCCTCCAACCAATGCCAGCTCCCTCTGACTCAGCCTGGACCGGGGCATCACCTCACTGGGTCTGTGTGTCCCCGCGTACCCTTCCTTGAGCCCTTGACCCAAGCCCTGGAGGACGGAAGGGCTTACACGGCCTCCTCTTGTCTCACTCTCCATTGACAGCTGTAGAAACGGAGGCTCCCAGGCAGGCCTGGTGGCTAACGCCTATAATCCCAGAATTTTGGGAGGTAGGCAGATCACCTGAGGCCAGGAGTTTGAGACCAGCCTGGACAATATGGTGAAACCCCGTCTCTACTAAAAATACAAAAATTAGCCAGGCGTAGTGTCACGCACCCATAGTCCCAGCTTCTCAAGAGGCTGAGACAGGAGAATCGCTTGAACCTGGGAGATGGAGTTTGCAGTAAGCCAAGATCATGCCACTGCACTCCAGCCTGGGCAACAGAGAGAGACTCTGTCTCGAAAGAAAGAAAGACAGAGAGAGGGAGAAAGAGAGAGAGAGAGAAGAAAGAAAAGAGAAGAGAAGAGAAGGAAGAAGCTGAGGCTCGTGGCAGGAGGGCTGAGTCTCCTAAGCCAGCCACTTCCCAACCTCCGGCCAGCTCCGACCCTTTCATCCCTCTGCCCTGTCAGTCCCTGTCCTCTGCAAGTGGGGCCGGGGGGAGGGGGATGTAGGGGCTCGGATCCATGCCTTCTCCTGCCCCTCTGGCATTTTTGCCAGGGCTCAGAGCAGAAGAGAATGGTGGGGTGGGAGGAATCCCTGGGGCCTGCATGGAGGAGGAGAGAGAGAGGATGAGCGGGGCCCCGGTGGTTGCCTGGTTTCCCTATTTTCCCCCCAAGAGCCAGGCTGACCTCGCCCCGCTGGACAGCTGAGGACACTGAGGCCGTGAAGGGCTTGCTCGAGGTGCACCACCGCACCGACTCCGCCCACCCCATTCCCCAAGGGGTGCCTGGGAGCTGAATAACTTGGAAGCTCAGGTGGGGCCTCCCCGAGGCTCTAGGCCCAGGCAAGCAGCGGACAGTGGCCCAGGCAAGCAGTGCCCAGGCTTGGGACCCTCCCAGGGGCCTGGAGGTTGCCAAATGGGCCCAATTTGCCGTGCTAATGCGGGCTTTCTGCTGCTTGGAAACTGTGCACACCCTCCTCCGAGAGCTGAGCCGGCAGCAACAGGACAGACCGTGATCATGACAAGTTACAACTTGTTGTCCTGGCTCAGGGATTAGCCCCCTCGCCCAGCACCCAGCAGTTTACACTCCAGGCAGCGTCTGCCAGAAGCAGGGAGGGCGACGTGAGACCTTTTTTTAAAATTTTTATTTATTTATTTATTATTTTTTGAGATGGAGTCTCCCTCTGTTACCCAGGCTGGAGTGCAATGGTGCGGTCTCAGCTCACTGCAACCTCCACCTCCCAGGTTCAAGTGGTTCTCCTGCCTCAGCCTCCCAAGTAGCTGGGATTACAGGCACATGCCACCACGCCCAGCTAATTTTTGTATTTTTAGAGACAGGGTTTCACTGTGTTGGCCAGGCTGGTCTCGAACTCCTGATCTTGTGATCTGCCTGCCTTGGCCTCCCAAAGTGCTGGGATTACAGGTGTGAGCCACAGCGCCCGGCAGAGGTGAGCCATTTGTTAACGCTCGCCCCCCATTTTTCCTGCTAGTTACCAGTCCCCTAAGCCTGACCTCAATCACCCTCCAAGGGAGATCACTGAGCTGGACCTTCCACCAGCCTCCACGGACCATGGCATCCGCCGCAGTGAGGAGGATGATGGACAGTAAGAGCCCTCCTGAAAAATATTCCACAGCAACCCTCATATTGCAGCCTTTAATCCCACGCTTCTGGGGCTGGGCTCTGAGGCCGGAATGCCATCCATGTTTGTGCCTTGCACGGCTCCATAGACCACAACAACTTAGAACCTTAGACTCCAATGAAAGTGCGGCCTCTGCAGTTGGGCAGTGTACAACATGAACAGCTGTACATGTTCTCCCAGGTACAGTTTCTCAGCTCCTTCCCTCAAGCAAATAAGACACAAGTCCTGGAGGCATAGGTCCAGCCACCCAGCTGACCAATCTTGGGACTGCATTTCCAGAATGTTCTGTGTGAAGTGGTAAAACGATTCTTCCTCTTCTCCCCTTCTCTGGGCCGGTGTCATCATGGAGTTCTGAGTACAGTTCCCAGCCTGCTCTGGGAGAGAAACAGACACACGGAAGGAGAAATTCCAGGAGCTTGGGAGAGAGCAGAGACCCAGACCCACATTGTCTGAGCCTGGCTGATATTCTTCAGTCAGCAGAGCTTCTTGGACCTCAAGTTTAGAGATTTAGATTCATCAAGAGCTTTGGGTCATGGGACACCTGATCATTGGCCCGTAGCTGGCCCTTTTTTCCTCCATCTGGTTGGTTCGTTGATTGATTGACTGATCCGATAAACATCCATGAACACGACCCAACCCAAGGACTAGAATATCACCAATAACTTACATCACTTAAGCCTTCTAATGCAATTTGGCTGTGTCCCCCCCCACCCCCAAATCTCGTCTTGAATTGTAGCTCCCAGGAAGTCATTGAATCACGGGGACGGGTCTTTCCCGTGAGGTTCTCATGATAGTGAATGAGTCTCATGAGATCTGATGGTTTTATAAAGAGGGATTTCTCGGCACAGCTTTTTCTGTTGTCTGCTGCTGTGTGAGACGTACTTTTCCCCTCCCACCATGATTGTGAGGCCTCCCCAGCCACGTGGAACTGTGAGTCCATTAAACCTCGTTCTTTTGTAAATTACCCAGTCTCTGGTATGTCTTTATCAGCAGCGTGAAAACGGATTAACACATATTCCCATCCACCTGCCCTCCTCCACACAGAGGAACGGCCATCCTGGGCTTGTACCTGTCGTTCTCACACTGATTTTATGACATCTGCATGTATACTTAAACAATACATAGTTGAATTTTGCTTATTTTTAAACTTTTTTTTTTTTTTGAGACAGAGCCTCACTCTGTCACCCAGGTTGGAGTGCGGTGGCTCAATCTTGGCTCACCGCAACTTCTGCCTCCTGGGCTCAAGCAATTCTCCTGTCTCAGCCTCCCAAGTAGCTGGTACTAGAGATGCCTGCCACCATGCCCCGCTAATTTTTGTATTTTTAGTAGAGTTGGGGTTTCACCATGTTGGCAGGGCTGGTCTCAAACTCCTGATCTCAGGTGATCCTCCCACTTCAGCCTCCGAAAGTGCTGAGATTACAGGCGTGAACCACCGCACCCAGCCACTATATGATTTTTATTAAAAAAAAAAAACAAACAATTATTGGCCTGGCTTGGCAGTTCCAGCTGTAATCCCAGCACTTTGGGAGGCTGAGGTGCGAGGATCGCTAGAGGTCAGGAATTCAACACCAGCCTGGGCAACACAGCAACACTCTGTGTCTACTAAAAATATACATATATATTAGCTGGGCATGGTGGCATGTGTCTGTAGTTCCAGGTACTCAGAAGGCTGAGGTGGGGGAGGATCACTGAAGCCCAAGGGGTTTGAGGCTGCAGTGAGTGATAATGGCACCACTGCACTTTAGCCTGGGCAACAGAGTAAGATCCCTTCTCAAAAAATGTGTATTTTTCTTTCTTTAGTAATAATTAACCTCAGTTTACTGTAACTTTTTTACTTTATAAGTTTTCCAAGCCTTTTAACTTCTTTACTCTTTTGTAATAACATTTACTTTAAAACACAAACCCATCATACAGCTATGGAAAAATATTTTCTTAGGCCGGGCGTGGTGGCTCATGCCTGTAATCCCAGCACTTTGGGAGGCCGACGTGGGTGGAACACTTGAGGTTGAGAGTTCGAGACCAGCCTGGCCTACGTGGTAAAACCCTATCTCTACTAAAAATACAAAACATTACCCAGGCATGGTGGCAGGTCACTGTAGTCCCAGCTACTTGGGAGGCTGAGTCTGGAGACTCACTAGAACCCAGGAGATGGAGGTTGTAGTGAGCTGCGATTGTGCCAGTGCACTCCAGCCTGGGTGACAGAGCAAGACTCCATCTCAAAAAAAAAAAAAATTCTTTCTTTATATTCCTATTCTATAAGCTTTTTGCTATTTTTAATTTTTGTTTTTACTTCTTAAACTTTTTTGTTAAAAACAAAGACACAAACACACACGTCGGCCTAGGCCTACGCAGGATCGGGATCGCCAGCATCACCGTCTTCTACTTCCACATCTTATCCCACTGAAAAGTCTTCTAAAACTCATGGAGGTGTCATCACCTATGACAACAACGCCTTCTCCTGGGCACTTCCTGAGACACCTGCCTGAGGCAGTTATAGAGTTAACTTTTTTTTTTAATAAGTAAAAGTAGTACACTACAACGTAATGATTAAAAGTCTAGCATAATAAATAGCAGCTCACTCCTGTAATCCCTGCACTTTGGGAGGTTGAGGTGTTCAGATCACCTGAGGTCAGGAGTTCAAGACCAGCCTGGCCAACATGGTGAAACCCCGTCTCTACAAAAAAATGCAAAAATACAAAATTAGCCAGGCGCGGTGGCACACAACTATAATCTCAGCTACTCAGAAGGCTGAGGCAGGAGAATTGCTTGAACCCCGGAGGCAGAGGTTGCAGTGAGCTGAGACGATACCACTACACTCCAGCCTGGGGGACAGAGCAAGACTCTGTCTCAAAAAATAAACAATAATCATAAAACCAATATATATATGTACATACATAAACCGGTAACAGAGTCATTTATTATCATTGCCAAATATTATGTACTATACATCATTTTATGCGCTACGCTTTTTTGTTTGTTTTTTGTGACAGAGTCTCATTCTGTCGCCCAGGCTGGAGTACAGCGGCATGATCACAGCTCACTGCAGCCTCAATCTCCTGGGCTCAAGTGTTCCTCTTGCGTCACCCTCCCAAAGTGCTGGGATTACAGGTGTGAGTCACTGCACCTGGCCTTGCTTATTTTTAACCTCTACATAAAGGGGTTAGCAAAAGTCTGTAGGAGCTACCTTTTCACTCGACGTGACACAGTCAGGCATGGCTTAATGACAGATATGTTTTGAGAAATACGTTCTTAGGTGATTTCATCGTTGTGGGAACATCCTAGAGAGTATTTTTTTCCTCGTTTCAAGTTTTCATCAAAGCTTGTATATAAGATCACTGTATTCCTGCACCTTCTTCATTGTGTCTCCCTGATATTTGCTCTTTTCCTTTCCCACCTGGCGAGATTTGGCTTTCCGTTCAACGATCTTTTTGCGGGCTCTGTCTGGTTTTAGCCTAGCGATAGCCACCTTGCTGGGTGAATGCCTGCGTGGACGGTTGGCATTAGCCTTTCCCGCTGCACCTGTTCAGTGTAGAGAACGTATTTCTTCCGTAAACCTGGACTATTTGCCAATCTGCTGACTTTTCTAGTGTCCTCGTACACCCTGAACTTCGTCATCCTTTCGGATGGGAGTGGATCACACGCTGTATTTCTGGCGCTTGGAAAGAGGGGAAGATATCGTCTTCCTGCGAATGTGGGAAGGTGCACTGAAATGCCTTTTTGGACTTTTGCTTTGGTCGGAAGTCACAAAGGGATTGAACTTCATTTTGGCCGCTCCCGCTTCGGTGATGCCCGCAAAAAGGAAGAGCCTAGAGGGAATTGACACAAACCTTGATGGGCTAGCCTCCCACACATCTAAGCTAGAAGGTCTAACCTGCTTCTCGGAGGCTACAGACCTGTACAGCGTGTGACCGCACTGAATTCTGGAGGCGCTTGTAATACAGGGGTAGGTGGTCAGGCATTTGGCCAACTCACCCTATTTAGATGGGGGATTCCTCCTCCACCAGCAGGGTGAATAGGAGATGATCAGGGCACATGTGACTCTCTTTGACCAATGGCGTGAGAGGAGAAGTGAGGGGCCAGTCCCAAGTCTAAAGCCTCAACTCCCTCCTCCTGCCTTCATCCCATGCCGTGACCAAGACACAAGCTGAACCCTCAGCCTGGGACCCAGGAAGAATGTACGTAGAGCAGAGCAGCTCTGGCCAATCCCCAGACCCTCAGCTTGAGTCAGGACTTCCCACCAAGCTCACATAGCCCCAACCTAGATCAACCAAGCGGCAGCCAGCAGAGCCTGAGCCTTAATGAACGTTGCTTTGAGCCCCCGGAGATGAGGGTGATTTGTTACTCAGCATCGTGGTGTCAATGGCTAATCCATTACATCCAAATTCACTTGTGTTGTTGTATGACACCACATGTGGCTTATTCTTAATTGTGTAACTATAGGACCATTCATGTACCCACTTTTCCTACTGATGACTATTTGAGTTGTTTCAATCTTTTGCACTGTCTTAACATTCTTTTAAATTTCTCTGCCGGTGTGGTGGCTCACACCTGTAGTCCCAGCACTTTGGGAGGCTGAGGTGGGCGGGTCACTTGAGGCCAGGAGTTCGAGACCAGCCCAGCCAACAAACTGAAACCTCACCTCTACTAAATACAAAAATTAGCCAGGCATGGTGGTGGGTGCCTGTAATCCCAGCTACTCGGGAGGCTGAGGCAGAGAATTGCTTGATCATGGGAGGTCTAGGCTGCAGTGAGCTGAGATCGTGCCACTGCACTCCAGCCTGGGCGACAGAGTGAGATTCCATCTCAAAATAAATAAATAAATTTTCTCAATGTGTGCAGGCAAAAATTTCTCTAGAGAATATAGGTAAGAGTAGAAACACATACTCAACTTTACAAGACAGTGTCAAATTGTTTTTCAAAGTGGCTGTGCAAATTGTCACTCCTGCCAGCCAGCCATGCGACCCTGTTCATTTTATCCTATCTGATATCTGCTGTCAGACTTGGATGGTTTTTTTTTTTTTTTTTTTTTAAGAGACTTTTAAAAAAATAATGAGCTGGGTGTCACTCCATTGCCAGGCTGGAGTGCAGGGGTGCAGCCATCGCTCACTGCAGCCTCCAACTCCTGGGCTCAAGCCATCCTCCCACCTCAGCCTCCTGAGTAACTGAAACTACAGCTGCACACCACATACCTGGATAATTTTTATTTTTTTTATTTTTGTAGAGATGAGGTCTCACTGTGTTTCCCAGGCGGGTCTCAAACTCTTGGTTTCAGGCAATCCTCTTGCCTCGGCCTCCCAAAGCGCTGGGATTACAGGTGCGAGCCACTGCACCTGGCAGAAAAATATTGTTTTATAAATGTAGTGTGGCCTAAGTTGTCCATTTAATGTAGCCAAGTTTTTCCATTTTTTTTTCTGTTTTAATGTGTCTCAAACAACTTTACTAATAACAAATAACAGTAACAGCACCTAGATGCTGCTAAATGGTCTGTAACGGGGACAAGTTGAATTACGTCAAATCCACACCATGAAATACTACACTGTAGGCGGCTGCGGCAGCTCACGCCTGTAATCCCAGCACTTTGGGAGGCCAAGACGGGTGGATCACTTGAGGTCAGGAGACCAGCCTGGCCAACATGATGAAACTCCATCTCTACTAAAAGTACAAAAATTAGCCGGGTGTGTTGGCATACACCTGTAGTCCCAGCTACTTGGGAGGCTGAGACAGGAGAATCCCTTGAACCGGGAGGTGGAGGTTCTGGTGAGCCAAGGTTATACCACTGCACTCCAGCCTGGGCAACACAGCAAGACTCCATCTTAAAAAAAGAAAAAAAAAAGAAATACTATACTGCAGGTAAAAATCATTATTTCAAACAAATATGGTATAAAACGATATTGTAATAAGTAAAACAACTAAGTAACAAAATTTGATTCTAAATGTGTTAATATAAACTGAAATTGGACCCAGACTTAGAATAAAAATCAATCTAATCTGAGCTGAGTTCATCCACACGGGTTAGAAAAGAGCCCTTTATTGCTAGAGAGGGTTTTATGGTGATACAAGCCAGGCTCCCCAGGAAAATTTACAGTTCTAGAGAGGACAAGAACAAAGCCCTATCAGTGAGGGAAACGGATCGACCTTTTTTTTTTTTTGAGACAGTCTCGCTCTGTCACCTAGGCTAGAGTGCAGTGGTGCTATCTCAGCTCACTGCAACCTCCGCCTCCCAGGTTCAAGCAATTTTCCTGCTTCAGCCTCCTGTGTAGCTGGGACTACAGGTACGTGCCACCACACCTGGCTAATTTTTGAATTTTTAGTAGAGATGGGGTTTCCCCATGTTGGCCAGACTGGTCTCGAACTCCTGACCTCAGGTGATCCACCCACCTGGGTCTCCCAAAGTGCTGGGATTACAGGCTGAGCCATTGTGCCTGGCCCAGGTTCATCTTGATTTGAAATTGACCGTGTTACTTCTGAGAAAGAAATGATGAAAGCAGCGGTCGTTTTGCGGAGATGTGCTTCTTTCTTGCCCTCCTGAGGGTGGTTCCTGAAGCCCTGTATGGGAGGACCCTGAGGTGGTCCTGGGGTGCCAATCTTTGTTCCCCAGCAAAGCAACAGAAGGGGCCAGTGGAAGGTAGGGGAGATGGGGAGAGTCAACATTTCTTTATCATATAAGATTAGAAACAGTTTGAGTGTGGTGCCTCACGCCTGTAATCCCTGAGTTTTGAGAGGCTAAGCGGGGAAGATTGCTTGAGCCCAGGAGTTCAGCCTGGGCAACACAGCAAGACTCTGTCTCTACAAAAAAATTTAATAATTAGCTGGGTGTGATGGCGCAGGCCTATAGTCCCAGTTACTCAGGAGTCCAGGGGGAAGGATTCTTGAACCCAAGAGTTCCAGGCTGCAGTGAGCTATGACGGTACCACTGCACTCCAGCCTGGGTGACAAAGTGAGACCCTGTCTCTAAAAAATAAAATTAGGATGGCAGGCATGGTGGCCAGCACTTTGGAAGACCAAAGTCAGCAGGTCACTTGAGGCTGAGAGTTCGAGACTGGCCTGGCCAATACGGTGAAACCCAGTCTCTACTAAAATTCAAAAATTATCCAGGCATGGTGGCAGGCGCCTGTAATCCCAGCTACTCTGGAGGCTGAGGCAGGAGAATCGCTTGAACTGGGAAGCGGCGGAGATTGCAGTGAGCTGAGATCACGCCACTGCACTCCAACCTGGGTGACAGCAAGACTGTCTCAAAAAATAAAAATAACAAAACAAATAAAATAAAATCAGGAACAATCTATTGGAAGGTGGGACTTCTTTGAGATTTGCATCAAAGTTATATTTGTATGACAAATGCCCTAATTTATTTAGATCGTCTATTTCAGGAGGCTGGGCACAGGTGGTGGGGAAGCCCCTATGAAGATTGGAGGGGGAGCTAAAGACCCCCTAAGCCATCACTTGTGCTGTGTGTGGTGTAAGTCAAAGTGACAAGGGGTTTCTTTCTCCGCAGGGGAGGAGAGGCGTATCTAAGACTGGGATGAGGGGGTGCAGAGGAGAAAGGAAAGCAAGAAGAAGGTCTTCCTCTTCTCTCTGCCCCACCTCACAGCCTCCTAGCAGAGCTGGGCACATGGTGGGTTCTCCGGGAAACCTCCCAGGCTACACTCACACTCCCACCTGGCCCCAAGTGACCCGGGGTGCCCGTGCTGTGGGGAGCCTTCAAGGCGCCCGAGTGAACCTGGGGACTGTTTGAAGTCCCGGCACCTTCTAAGGATTCCGTTTAACAAGCTGGGTGCTGTGGGCACCTGGATGAAAGGCGCTAAAGACATGATATCATTACCAATTAAAGCTCGTTTTCTTAGAAATACGAAGGTCCATTTGCCAAGAGTAAACGGTAAGGGTAGGCCTTGCCCGGGCACAGGACCCTGCCGTTGGGAAATTCATTCTGGGTGGGCTCAGAAGCCAGTGTGAGTCTGAGTGCGGAGGTGAAGAGGGGTTGGAGATCTTCCCCGCACCCCAACCCCAGGAGGGAGAAGTCAGAAGAAACAACAGCTGGGGACCCAGGGAGCTGGGAGGGTTCACCCAGCCTAGCAAGAATGAGGGAATTACTGGCCTGGTCAGGATGGAGGGAGCCACTCTGTCAAACTCACAAACACCCAAACAACCTCTGTAGAATGTCACCTCCATGAAGGGACAAATGGGAGAGGCTGGCCCTGTAATTCCCCTTTCATTAATTCAACAAACGTCAGGCTGGGCGCGGTGGCTCATGCCTGTAATCCCAGCACTTTGGGAGACCAAGGCGGGTGGATCACTTGAGGTCACGAGTTTGAGACCAGCCTGGGCAACATGTTGAGACCCCCCTGCACCCCATCTCTATAAAATGTACAAAAAATTAGCCAGGAGTGGTGGTGTGGCCCATAATCCCAGCTACTCCGGAGACTGAGGCAGGAGAATCGCCTGAACCCGGGAGGTGGAGGTTGCAGTGAACTGAGATCATGCCACTGCACTCCAGCCTGGGGGACAGAACAAGACGCCGTCTCGAAAACAAAAACAAAAACAAAAACATTTTTTGGAAGAGATGGTGTCTGAGCTTCACCTGGAAGGACGAGTAGGACTTGAGGGCAGAGCAGGAGGGGACACAAGCATCTTGAATAAATCCAGGGATTTCCAGAGGCGAAATGCGCTTCACCCACCCAGCAGGAGGCCCTGAGGAAGCGGGGCTGGACTTCCCATTGCTTCTCAAAGATGAAGCCAACGCTTGCAGTGGGCCTGTGACCCAGCCGCGGCCCGACCCCTGCCTCCCACCCAGCTCTCCCCGACCCCCACCCTGCCAGGCCCTGGCGCCGAGGCTGCACCCCATCTCCCTGTCCTGCAAAGTGCAATCAGCCCCGCAAACACGACCTCAGGCCGCGCCCCTGGCAAAGGCCGGGAGGAGCCAGGCGCCGCTTCCCAGCAACTGCATGTCCTCAGCCTTGCTTACAGTTGTTGAACTATTCTCGTCAAATTAATTAAATACACGTTAAATCCTCTCCCATTTGTTGTGCGATAAATTAAAGATGCGAAGATTGTGAAATGCTCAACAAGACTCATGGATGCTGATAAAAGCCGGCAAGACGGTCCCGAGCCAAGCGCCACGCAGCCCAGAGTCTGCCTCTGCCACCCGGCTGAATCAGAGCAGGGATCTGAGGTCTCAGCGGCCCGGCTCCTGGGAAGACTCAGGTCTACCCACGATGGTGACTCAAGGCGCAGAGGTGCCCCATGTCACTGGAGAGCACAGTACACGGCTGCCAGGAGCACAGGACACAAAGTCCTTCCCCGGAGTCCACCTCAGGGCTTCCTACAACCCCTCGGGTCGGCGGGTTGCAGGAACAGCCACAGCTGCCCCAGGTGTGGGGGCCCACACTTGTAATCCCAGCACTTCAGGAGGCTGAGGCGAGAGGATCACTTGAGCCCAAGAGTTTGAAATTAGCGCAGGAAACATAGGGAGACCCCATCTCTACAAATAATTTTTTTAAAAACTAGCTGGGGCCGTGTGCGGTGGCTCACGCCTGTAATCTCAGCACTTTGGGAGGCCGAGGCGGGCAGATCATTTGAGGCCAAGAGTTTAAGACCAGCCTGGCCAACATGGTGAAACCCTGTCTCTACTAAAGACACAAAAAGTCAGCTGAGCAGGGTGGTGGGTGCCCCTAGAAAGGCTGAGGCAGGAGAATCGCTTGAACCCGGGAGGCAGAGGTGGCAGTGAGCCGAAATTGTATCATTGCACTCCACCTAGGTGACAGATTGAGACTCTGTCTGAAAAATAAAAAGTAGCTGGGCATGGTGGTGTGCACCTATAGTCTCGGCTACTCAGATGCTGAGGCAGGAGGACCACTTGTGCCCGGGAGGTCAAGGCTATGACCACACCACTGCACTCCAGCTTGAGTGACAGAGCAAGACCCTGTCTCCAAGAAAAAAAAAAAAAAGGAATAGCAACAGCTAACATTGATCCAAAGCTGTGGTGAGCTGAGATCGCACCACTGCACTTCAGCCTGGACAACAGAGACTCCGTCTCAAAAAAAACAAAAAATGATGAGTTTTTTTGCAATTTTTTTTAGCTCATCAGCTATCACTTAGTGTCAGTATATTTCCTATGTGTGGGCCAAGACAATTCTTCTTCTAATGTGGCCCAGGGAAGCCAAAAGTTTGGACATCCATGGATTGGAGGGACACTGTTGGGAAGAGCCAGGAGGATGTGAGACCACCTGTGACCAAGGAGAAAGGCCACCCCCACTTCCTGTGCTGTGGGCAATGGTGGTGCCAGTCCCGCCCCTTCAAGGAAGCGGAACTGAGAGGGGTATTTATTATAGAATAAAAACAAGCACTGGCCAGGCGCAGTGGCTCACGCCTGTAATCCCAGCACTTTGGGAGGCCGAGGGATGGTGAATTCCTGTCTCCACTAAAAATACAAAAATTAGCCAGTCATGGTGGTTCACGCCTGTAATCCCAGCTACTCTGGAGACTAAGGCAGGAGAATCGCTTGAACCCGGGAGGTGGAGGCTGCAGTGAGCTGAGATGGCACCACTGCGCTCTAGCCTGGGTGACAGAGCAAGACTCTGTCTCAAAAAAAGAAAAAAAAAAAAAAGAATGAGCGTTGACATGGATGGGATGGTCTGCAGAAATCAAGGTCCAAAGTGGGGGAGATGTACTGGGGACCAGGAGAAAGTCACCCGCCAACCCTCCCACAGCAGGGAGGCAGCCAGAAAAGCCAGAGCTGTTGCAGAATCCGGGAGCCAGGTGGATCTGGCAGCTGCCATATGAAGGCAGGGCCAGTGTAGACACCCATGGAGGTCTCTTCACACCACCTCTGCAAGGTCACAGCCGAGCGTCCGGGGAAGGCACATGTCACTGGGACTTCTTAACAGGGTCAGCAGTCAGAGAGAAGAGCTGGCCACCGGTCAGGGAATAGGACAGGCAAAAGAAAGAGTGTGGATAAACTGGAACCTGTGGGCACCTCTGTGTCCATCTCTCCACACCGCCTCTAGCCATGATGCTGCTCAGAGCACAAAGTTCGCTTTAGTCTAACTCTCACTCAGACCCACAGCGGGGAGGGGATTCTAGGAAACAAGACTCCAGCTTGGCCAACCTGACTCAGTACAAAACCACTAAACCAGATCACGAGGTCAGGCGTTCGAGACCAGCCTGACCAACATGGTGAAACCCCATCGCAACTAAAAATACAAAAATAGCCAGACGTGGTGGTGAGTGCCTGTAATCCGAGCTACTCAGGAGGCTGAGGCAGGAGAATCGCTTGAACCCGGGAGGTAGAGGCTGCAGTGAGCTGAGATCACGCCACTGCACCCCAGCCTGGGTGACTGAGAAAGACTCCATCTCAAAACAAACAAACAAACACCAGGAAGAGCCCTTTGCTGAGACCAGGCACCAGGGATGGGGGCAGGTTCAGGGATGCTTGGTATGGTTGTATATGTTGTTCACTGCTCAAGAACACCTGGCTAAGAAGCCAGGAGGGGCTGAACCTGACCCTGGCATGAAGACATATCTACCTGGAGGAAGGAGAGTCTTTTTCTAACTTGCATAAGATACCGTTCAAACTGGGCAGGATGAGGGAAAGGTGTTGTGTTCTGGCTGAGATGGGACGTGTTGGGATGTCCACAAGGTTAAGCTTCTCCCAGCATCTGTCATCGCCCTCTGTGACCAAGACTGTAAAGGCCCCATACCTGGAGCCCTTGCTATCAGGCTTGGTCCTAAAATTCCCACAGGGCAGGCAGTGCAAAAGTGGACAGAGCCAGATAACTTGGAGGGAGGACCGTGCCCTAGGCAGAGCTGTTTCAGATAGAACGAGACACATTTTGAGGTAGCGAGCTCCCCGTTACTGGAGGTATGCAAGCAGAGCCAGATGGATGCTTGCAGGGTTTGGTGCAGGGGATGTCATGAAGCTCCAGGTGGCAGTTCAGCCACTTGCCGCCCCTGGACAGCGAGTCAGACATGAACAAGAACTCGGAAGATTGGTGGCGGGTTGGGGTAGAGGGGTTCCTCTCCAGCCCTCTCCCACCCTTTGTCTCTGCTCACTGCTTTTTGGAACCAGCTTGAGTAATTAGAAGATTAATTTCATGTTTGTGCAGAGCAGGGGATTAGGAGGGGAGGAGACTGAGGTTCTCTGCAGGTTGTTAATCTAAAAAAAGACTGCAAAATCGCTCTGGCATCGAGTCACAGCTGAGCGTGCCACTCACCGTCAACAAGCCAGGGCTTTCCGTCAGTAGTTTGTTTCATTCTCTGCTGTCTAAGGACCAAGACGCTTGGGCTCTGGGGAAGATCAAAGGCAGAACATGGGGCGGTGGCCTCCGTGCCCCAGAGCAAGGAGGCTGGGGTGTCGCCCCCATCACCCCCATCCTGCCGAGGTCCAGACTGCAGACTCGGACAGAATTCCTGCCACAGGACCACTCTGACGCCTCCTGCATCACTCCTCGGTGCTCCTGGGGGAACCAGAGGCTCAGAGAGGGCATGGATTCAACCCAGCACACACAGCAAGTCGCTGATTCCTGGTCCAGAGCTCCTGCTTGATGCTGCCACTTAGATTTGAGGCAGTAGGAGCTGTTGGAACCCTTCTGGGGGTATCTGGAAGCACAGTCCATGCATCCAGGAGTCAGGAGTCAAGTGGAATTTTTTTTTTTTTTGGAACTGCATTATTGGGATATAATTCCCAAGCCATACAATTCATCCGTGTAAAGCAGGGATGTCCAATCTTTTGGCTTCCCTGGTCCACACTGGAAGAAGAATTATCTTGGGCCACACCTAAAATACACTAACAATAGCTGAGCTGAAAACAAACAACAACAGAAAAAACTAGGGCCAGGCGCCGCGGCTCATGCCTGTAATCCTAGCGCTTTGGGAGGCCGGGGCAGGCGGATCACAAGGTCAAGAGATCGAGACCATCCTGGCCAACATGGTGAGACCCAGTCTGTACTAAAAATACAAAAATTGGCTGGGCGTGGTGGCGCGTGCCTGTAGTCCCAGCTACTCGACAGGCTGAGGCAGAAGAATTGCTTGAGCCCGGGAGGCCGAGGTTGCAGTGAGCCGAGATCGCACCACTGCACTCCAGCCTGGGCAACAGAGCGAGGCTCCATCTTAAAAAAAACTATTGCAAAAAAAAAACGTCATAATGCTTTAAGAAAGTTTACAAATTTGTGTTGGGTCACATTCAGAGCCGTCCTGGGCCATTGGCCTGCGAGCCACGAGTTCAACAAGCTTGATTTGAAGTGTACAGTTCAATAACTATTGAATTTTTGTATGTTGAGAATTGTAAAGTCACCACCAAAATCAATTTTAGAACAGTTTCATCTCCCCAAAAACCAACCCTGTAATCATCGGCAGTCACCCTCATTCCCTTTCCCATCCCAGCCTCTGGTAAATAATCTACTTCCTGGTCAGGCAGGGTGGCTCATGCCTGTAATCCCAGCACTTTGGGAGGCCGAGGTGGGCAGAACATTTGAGATCAGGAGTTCAAGACCAGCATGGCCAATGTGGTAAAACCCTGTCTCTACTAAAAAAAACAAAAATTAGCCAGGCATGGTGGCTCGTACCTGTAATCCCAGCTACTCAGGAGGTTGAGACAGGAGAATCACTTGAACCTGGGAGGTGGAGGTTGCAGTGAGCTGAGATCACGCCACTGCACTCCAGCCTGGGTGACAGAGTGAGACTCCGGCTCAAAAAAATAAATAAATAAAGATGAGCTCAGGAAAGATTTGGCCAGTTTACAAGCAAAACTAGAATGGAAAAAGGAAGAGGCCAGAAATCTGGGGGTTTGCAGGGTTTGAAAAGCCAACTGTAGGCGGGGTGCAGTGGCTCCTGCCTGTAATCCCAGTTCTTTGGGAGGCCAAAGTGGGAGGATTGTCTGAGCCCGGGAGGTGGTGAACAACCCTGACGACATAGCCAGATTCCATCTCTACAACAAATTTTAAAAAGGTAGTGTGCACCTATAGTCCAAGCTACTCAGGAGGCTGAGTGCAAGGATCACTTGAAGGTTCGAGACCAGCCTGGGCAACATAACGAGTCTCTGTTGGAGCCAAGGCTGCGGTGAGTCACGATCGCATCACTGCCCTCCAGCTTGGGTGACAGAGCAAGAACACGTGTCAAACCGAACCAAACCAAACCAAACCAAATAGAAGAGAGGAGAGAAGAAAAGCCAACTCCTCCTGGCTTTTAACTTCATGTATGTTAAATGTCAATAAACTTACCTTCCTGTAAGTAAAATGTCAATCAAAAAGTGCCCTCGAGTAAACAAAGTTAATTCAGGGGGTAGAAGAGAACTTGAACAAAACTTCTAATTAACATCCCCAGAGGGATTCACTAAGTAAACAAACAAACAAACAAAAAATAGAGCTAGGGGAAATTCAGAATGTCTTTGCTAGAATTTTTAAAAGGTAACAAAAGAGTTGGTGATTAAAGTTGAGTCATCGCCCAGACAAGAGGAAAACAGAGATGGGAGATAAAAGATCAGATGTAGAGGGGATATCCAAGGCTACCCTGGGAGTTCCAGAAAGACAGAACGGAGAGGAGGGAGTGAGTGATCAAAGACGCGCAAGAAGAGAGGTTCCCAGAACAGAAGGCTAGGAGCCTTCAGATTGACTGCACATACAGCAAGGTAAAGAAAATGAAAGATGACAAGGTGCGGGGGCTCATGCTTGTAACCTTAGCACTTTGGTAGAGTGAAGTGGGAAGACTCCATGAGGCCAGGAAATTAAGACCAGCCTGGGCAACATAGTGAGATCCCATTTCTATTTAAAATAAAATAGGCCGGGCGAGGTGGCTCACGCCTATAATCCCAGCACTTTGGGAAGCTGAAGTGGGTAGATCATTTCAGGTCAAGAGTTCAAGACCAGCCTGGCCAACATGGTGAAACCCCGTCTGTACTAAAAATACAAAAATTAGCCGGGGGTGGTGGCAGGTGCCTGTAGTCCCAGCTACTTGGGAGGCTGAGGTGGGAGAATCACTTGAACCTGGGAGGCAGAGATTGCAGTGAGCCGAGATTGTGCCACTGCACTCCAGCCTGGCGGACAGAGACTCTGTCTCAAATAAACAAACAAACAAACAAACAAAAAAAAAACAACAGAGCAATGTCTTCTGCCTTCTCAAGGGAAAGTATTTTTAACCTAGAATTCTACACCTAATCAAACTATTGAGGACCCAGAAAATCTGAGACAGGTCTCAGTTAATTTTATTTTGCCAAGGTTGAGGACACACGCCCATGACACAGCCTCAGGAGGTCCTGACGTGTGCCCAAGGTGGTCGGAGCACGGTCTGTTTTATACATTCTAGGGAGACACGAGACATTCATCAACAAATGCAAGATGAACGTTGGTTCGCTCTGGAAAGGCGGGACAACTCAAAGCAAAGGTGGGAAGACTTAAGCAGGGAGGGACTTCCAGGCCACAGGTAGATAAGAGTCAAATGGTTGCATTCTGAGTTTCTGATTAGCCTCTCCAAAGGAGGCAATCGTGGTGGCGGGCGCCTATAGTCCCAGTTACTCCGGGGGCTGAGGTAGGAGAATCACTTGAACCTGGGAGGCAGAGGTTGAGGTGAGCCGAGATCGTGACGTTGCACTCCAGCCTGGGCGACAAAAAAAGATATGCATTTATCTCAGTAAGAAAAGGGGTGACTTTGAGTAGAATGGGAGGCAGGGCCGGGAGGTGGAGCCTGCAATGAGCTGAGATCAGACCACTGCACTCCAGCCTGGGCATCAGAGTGAGAGAGACTCTGTCTCAAAAAAATAAATAAATAAATAAAAATAATAAAATAAATGTAAAAATTAAAAAATTCTTTTGTAGAGATGGGGTCTTGTTATGTTGCCCAGGCTGGTCATGACTCCTGGGCTCAAATGATCCTCCCACTTTGGCCTCCCAAAGTGCTGGAATTACAGGCCCGAGCCACTGTCCCTGGCCTGTGAATGCTTTTTGCTTTGGAGTCCAGCTTTTCTTTCTCTGGAAGCTTCTAAATACTGTTCTTCTGCCTGCATTTTCTGCATCTTGAGTTCTTTTGATGTTTCAGAAATGCCATTACATCTGCGGGGCCCTCGTTTTCCTCGGGTTCCTTGTCACCGGTATTTACCACTCACGCATCCTCTTTTGCTAATCTGGACCCCGGCATCTGGACACATCCCTCTGCTGCTCCCCCGGACTGAAGCGGCTCTTGCCTGCATCCCATTTCTCCCTCTTTCTCGGTTTGTTTATTTGCTTTTCCCTCTGGGAGGAATGGAGAGATGATATACTCATGGAGATTTTGGAAGTCTAAAAAATGATACGGTCCTTAGGCTTATTCAATAGTGTGAAAGCAGAAAAGAAAAAAAGAAAAAAAATAGTGTGAAAGGAAAATAAATCTCGAGACCCCCAAATCACTAAGCTAAAGGGAAAAGCCAGGCTGAGAACTGCTTAGGGCCAACCTGCCTTCCATTCTTTTTTTTTTTTTTTTGAGACAGAGTCTCGTTCTGCTGTCACCCAGGCTGGAGTGCAGTGGCGCGATCTCGGCTCACTGCAACCTCTGCCTCCCAGGTTCAAGCGATTCTCCTGCCTCAGCCTTCCTATGGACACCCGCTACCATGCTTGGCTGATTTTTTGTATTTTTAGCAAAGACAGTTTCATCATGTTGGCCAGGTTGGTCTCGAACTCTTGACCTCAGGTAGTCCACCCACCTCAGCCTCCCAAAGCGCTGCGATTACAGGTGTGAGCCACTACACCCAGCCTATTTTTATTTTTATTTTTTGAGATGGAGTCTGGCTTTGTCGCCCAGGCTGGAGTACAGTGGCGCAATCTCAGCTCACTGCAACCTCCGCCTCCCTGGGTCAAGCAATTCTCCTGCCTCGGCCTACCAAGTAGCTAGGACTACAGGTGTGAGCCACCACGCCTGGCTAATTTTTGTGTTTTTAGTAAAGACAGGTTTTCGCCATGTTGGCCAGGCTGGTCTCAAACTCCTGACCTCAGGTGATTTACCTGCCTCAGCCTCCCAAAGTGCTAGGATTACAGATGTGAGCCACCATGCCTGGCCAAGCAATTTTCTTAGTCTTGACTTCTTTATTTAT
>CAUYLG010060841.1:0-31748 GCA_963573385.1 Cacajao melanocephalus | reverse complement strand
GATGGGTGTTGAACAATGAGAACACATGGACACAGAGCATCACACACTGGGGTTTGTCCAGGGGAAATAGGGGAGGGACAGCGGGGGGTGGGGAGTTGGGGAGAGATAGCATGGGGAGAAATGCCAGATATAGGTGATGGGAAGGAAGGCAGCAAATCACACTGTCGTGTGTGTACCTGTGCAACAATCTTGCATGTTCTTCATATGTACCCCAAAACCTAAAATGCAATAAAAAAAGAATACAGAACATAATATAATGTGCAAAACCTGTGTTAATTGACTGTTTATATTATCGGTAAGCCTTCTGACAATGGTAAGGTATTAGTCGTTAGGCTTTCAGGGAGTCAACACTTGTACATGGATTTTGAGCTGCACAGCGGCCAGCACCCCTCACTCCTGTACTGTTCTGGCACTAACTGTACTACTACTAATAAGCAATATTTATAAGGGATTTACCATGTGCCAGGCTGTGTGCTAAATGCAGTGCAAATTATTTTAAGTTTCCAGTCAACAACCTGAAGCAAATAATAGAATCCTCATTTCACATGTGAGAAACAAAGGCAAAAGGAAACTTAATTACCGGACAAATTCACACAGCTTCCTTACCTGGGATCCAGTTCTGAGTAGTAGATCCATAAGTGCACAGTGAAGGAAGGGCTGCCATGATTCAGGGGCATGGGACACTGTTGTTGTCAACTGTCCAAAAATAAATGTTCCAAAGGTTAAAATAATACATTTCTCAGAAATAGTGTAGAACAAAAAAGTACATCAAAGCAATTATAAACAAAGCAAAATAATTCTGTCAACCTTAAAAATATTTATGAATTATCCAGTGGTATAAAAGTAACAAGAACTACAGACTCTGCATCTTGGAGAGGGACCTACCACTATGATGGGCACTACTAAGAGACCCACCTCCCAGCTTTTTCTTTTACTTGCATTTTATTCTTTTTTTGTGTGTGTTTGTTTTTGTTTTCCACCTAAGCTTTGGGTGCTTAGTAAATTTTAACTGGAGGAATAAATGTGATACATAACTTAAATGATTAAGACATGCCCTTATATCCAGGTATACAAAACATCTCTTATGATCTAAAGTTGTCACATTTTTCTTTCATTAAACAAAATTTCAATAGCTTCACACTGAGTTATAACCAAATCTTTGGAATACAGGTACATCTTCTTTTGCCTGGGTTCATGACTTAAAGACTAAAAAATTGGTTCTGGGGTGAGACCCAAAAATCCATAAAAAGGATCAAGAAAAATCAAAACTTGGCTGTTTAAAAGTATACACAATATTGAAAGACCACTAGCTAGATTGACAAAGAATAAAGAGAGAGAAGGTCCAAATATGCACAATCAGAAATGACAGATATGACAACTGATCCCTCAGAAATACAAAAGATCCTCAGAGAATGTTATGAACACCTCTATGTACACAAACTAGAAAATCTAGAAGAAATGGATAAATTTCTGGAAACATACAACCTCCCAAGATTGAATCAGGAAGAAGCTGAAACACTGAACAAACCAATATCAAGTTTCAAAATTGAATCATTAATAAAAAGCCTATCAACCACAAAAAGCCCTGGATCAGATCAGATTCACAGCGAAATTCTGCTAGACATACAAAAAAGAACTGGTAGCAATTCTACTGAAACTATTCCAAAAAATCAAGAAGGAAGAACTCGTTTTTAACTCATTCTATGAAGCCAGCACTACCCTGATAATAACCTGGCAAGGACACAATGAAAAAAGAAAACTATGGGCCAATATTCCCAATGAACATAAATGCAAAATTCCTCAACAAAATATTATCCAACCAAATCCAGCAGCACATAATAAAGTTAATTCATTACAATCAAGTAGGCTTCATTTTTGAGATGCAAGGTTGTTTCAACATACACCAATCAACAAATGTAATTTATCACGTAAACAGAATTAAAAACAAAACCATATTATCATGTCAACAGACACAGAAAATGCCTTTGATAAAATCCAGCATCTCTTCATAATAAAAACCCTCAACAATGAGGCATAGATGGAACATACCTCAAAAGCACAAAAGCCATCTATAACATCATACAGCCAACATCATACAGAATGGGCAAAAGCTAGAAGCATTCCCCTTGAAAATTGGAACAAGGCAAAGATTCACACTCTCACTACTCCTACTCAAGTACTGTAAATCCTAGCCAGAACGATCAGCCAAGAAAAAGAAATAAAAGGTATCCAAGTAGGCAAAGAAGAAGTCAAACTTTCTCTTTGCTTATGGTGTAATTCTATACCTAGAAAACCATAAAGACTCTGCCAAAAACTCCTGGAACCAATAAATGACTTTAATAACATGTCAGTATACAAAGTTGATGTGCAAAAAGCAGCAGCATTTCTACATACCAATAAGATTCAAGCTGAGAGCCAAATTAAGAACACAATTCCATTTACAATAGCCACACACAAAAAATGAAATACCTAGAAATACATCTTATTAAGGAAGTGAAGTATCTCACAAGGAGAACTACAAATCACTACTGAAAAAACTCACCAATGACATAAACATATGAAAAAACATTCCAAACTTATGAATTGGAACAACCAATATCGCTAAAAAGACCATACTACCTAAAGTAATCCACAGATTCAAAGCTATTCTTATCAGACTACCAAGGTCATTTTTCTCAGAACTAGAAAAAAGTATTCCAAAATTTATATGAAACCAAGAGTCAGAATAGCCAAAGCAATCTTAATAGAACAAAGCCAGAAATATCACATTACCCAGCTACACTATAAAGCTACAGTAACCAAAACAGCATGGTACTGATACACAGAGACATACATAAATGGAGAAACAGAGAACACAGAAACAAAGCTGCACACCTAAAACTGATATTTGACAAAGTTGACAAAAATAAACAATGGAAAAAGGCTCTGTATTCAATCAATAATGCTAGGATAGGTGGGTAGCTATACATAGAGAAATGAAACTGGATCTCTTCCTTTCACCATATACAAAAACTAACTAAAGGTGAATTAAAGATTTCCATGTAAGACCTCAAACTATAAGAATTCTAGAAGAAAACCTAGGAAGCACCATTCTGGACACTGGCTTTGAAAAATAATTTATGACAAAGTCCTCAAAAGCAATTGCAACAAAAACAAAAATTGACAAGTGAGACCCAACTAAAATTAAAGAGTCTTTGTACAGCAAAAGAAACTATCAACAAAGTCAACAGACAGTCTACAGAACGGGAGAAAATATTCACATACTATGTATTCAACAAAGGTCTAATATCCAGATCTATAAGAAACTTGAATAATTAAACAAAAAACAAATAACCCCATTGAAAAGTGGGCAAAACATATGAACAGACACTTCTCAAAAGAAGGTATACAAGCAGCCAACAAAAATGAAAAAATGCTCATCTTCACTAATCATCAGAGAAATTCAAATCAAAACCATAATGAGATCAACTCACATCAATGAAACTGGCTTTCATTAAAAAATAAAAAAGCAACAGATTCTAGTGAGGCTGTGGAGAAAAGGGAATGCTTATACACTGTTGGTGGGAATGTAAACTAATCCAGTCCCTGTGGAAAGCAGTTTAGAGATTTCTCAAAGAACTTAAAAAATAATTATCATTTGACCCAGCAATCCCATTACTGAGGATATATCTGAAAGAAAAGAAATTGTACTACCAAAAAGATACATGCACTCACATATTCATTGTAGCACTACTCACAATAGCAAAGACATAGTCAACCTAGGTGCCCATCAATGGTGGATTAGATAAAGAAAATATGAAACATATTTACTATGGAATATTACGCAGCCATAAAAAAGATTAAAATCATGTCTTTTGCTGCAACATACATGTAGCTGGAAGCTATTATCCTATGTGAATCAATGTAGAAACAGAATCAAATATTACACATTTTTACTTATAAGTGGGAGCTATACATTGGGTACTCAGGGACACAAAGATAGTGGCAATAAACACTGGGGATAACTAGAGGGAGGAAGGCTGAAAACTAACTGTTGAGTATGCTCACTCTAAGTGTGATAGGATCATCCACATCCCAAACCTCAGCATCATGCAGTGTACCCATGTAACAAACTTGCACATGTGCCTTCTGAATCTAAAATAAAGTTGAAGTTATAAAAAATAATGGCTCTGTGACCATTTTTACACAGGGTACATGTATTTGTATTTAGAATAACAGTATTGTAGCATTTATTATGAAAATATAATGACAAAGAATTAGGTGGTCTGAAGGATTAATTTCATATGGCCAGACATGGTACAAATTTAAATATTAATGCTTTCATTTCTTCATAGTCAATATTTGCATTTTTTAATAGTGAATATCTGTTAAAAAACCAAATGAATCATGATCCTTAAATGATGAGCAATGGAGGAGTATTTTTAAAGGGAATTTCAGGGCTACCTACACTTCTCTTGATGGAGGTCAAAATTCTGCACACTGGGATATTTGAGGTCTAATTCAGCCACCCAGCTTTCTAACAGGTTTGAATGTTAGCAGTCACTATACTCAGAACCAATGGGCATCTAGAGTTGTTCTTTATTTAGAATTGCCTTTAGTTTCAGAGGAGAAACAGGAATCTCCCTTAAGCTTTTAACAGGGATATTTTTATGTTGTGAATTATTTACACAGTGATGCTTTCTGAATTGGTATTCTTCCATCTCTAGAAAAATAGTGCCTTTAAAAATTAAATCAGAGAAATAGAAACAATTCTAAGCATTATTAAATCCTGAACAAAAACCTATTAAAACCATCAAAAGCTATTATTTTTGGCAGTGATCATGAGTACAAAATTCTTCATGAGACTCTCTTTTTCTGTTGCAAAGGAGAAGAGTAACACTAGCAAATCAGTGCCCTGAGCCAAATGCAAAACAATGGGTTAATATTTTTCCATATATTGAAAATTAATCACTAAATTTATTCCAGAAGAGACATTAATTTTTTAAATAACTTTTCTCTGGATAGATAGAGCTAATTACCCCGCCCCCAACCGCATACAAACGCATGTGCGCGCACACACTCACACACACACACACACATTCTTTATTATTTCTTAAAGAATAAAATACAAAGCCTTTGCAAACTGACAGTAGCACTGTTTTAAAGGCACAATGCGGTGCACCTACCCTTCCTGATCTTAGAAATGCAAACAAGAAAGCTTATTAGAATTGTATCTAAAACAAGGATAAATAGATTCTAGAAGGAACCTAAGAAACAGACTCCTATAAGTTAATTGCGCAAACTGTGTGGTATTTATTTTGACCTTGTTTCTGTGGTTATTTTTCATTTCCCAGCATTTTCTATGTCATAAATAGCATAGAACAAGAGAAGAGTGTTGCTGTTTTAACAATAATGGAACCACGCAGACTGGACTCGGGAGCAGCATGTTTTATAAAGTTGACTTTGAGTGCTTGATTTAAAACAATCTTTTTTTAAGAAAAATGTAAAGCCAAGCTTGGACTCCTCCTGTCTAGGTATTTATTGTAGTTTCATTCCATTTGGGTACCTAAAGTTTTCTTCCTTAATCAGTCCTACCTTAGACAGTAACCCAAACACCAGAACTAATTCTCCATCTCTTCCTATGTCTACCCCTTGCAGAACTTAACTGAATTGTAACTGATCTGTAACTGACCTTTATTCTCTTTGTGCTGGTAGTGCCAATGTCACATAATTCACATGTGTTTCAGGGATATAATTTTGTGCCACACTCCTGCTGTGAAAACAAAAAATCTTCAGTAATTTGTATTGCCTCAAAGCCCAAATTCCTAACAGGATCTAATATAAATAATCTAAGATTCCATATAAAATGTTACCTCTTCTTAGAAGCCCTCCCTGTATTCCCTAGGTAGAGTTAATCACTCTCTACCTTATCTTTTGCTCTAGTAATACTGTGAACATAATTGCTGTAGAGTACTTCTTATTTATTTACAGATATTATTTTTCCCACTACATATTATAGCTGTTCAAAATATTTCAATATAATGTACATATTTATTTATCCTGTGATTAGCCTCCCCAACTGAAAACATATTCAATCGTTGGAACCATGCTTAATAAATATTCATTGAGTGATTTCAATTAAATGTTTGGTTGTATTCATTTGCTTTTTTGTCTGTTTTCAAGCTCACACTTGAAGTTCTAAGGCATGATCATCCATATATATTTCGTTCACTACTGTGAACCATGCCCAGTATAATATTAATACCTTGAACATAGCTTGCAAAAGGAGCTTTTAGGAAATGAAGAAATTATATGCTAAAGATGACAATGGCCAGTAATGTGTATGAGAGTTCCTAAAACACAAAATTCTTTAACTCAAACGAATGAACCTCTATTCCTAAATATTTCAGCACCATAGAAAATATGGCTTTAAGATACAGCTGTGATTTTAAAAATGTGGGTTGTGACTCATATGTATTTGACATGCTATCAATTTAGTTGACTCTGATCAGCATTTTAAAAAAGAAAAATGAAATTGGGTTTAGTTTTCTACTGCTGTGTAACAAATTACCACAATGAGCAGCTTAAAACATTACTTTCTTCTTTCTTTTTCTTTCTTTCCTCCTCCTCCTTCTCTTCTTCTTCTTCTTCTTCTTCTTCTTCTTTCTTCTTCTTTCTTCTTCTTTCTTCTTTCTTCTTTCTTCTTTCTTCTTCTTCTTTCTTCTTTCTTCTTTCTTCTTTTTTTGAGACAGAGTCTCTCTTTGTCACCCAGGCTGGAGTGCAGTGGCGGGATCTTGGCTCACTGCAACCTCCACCTCCTGGGTTCAGGAGATTCTTTTGTCTCAGCCTCCTGAGTAGCTGGGACTACAGGCGTGCGCCACCACACCCAGCTAATTTTTGTGTTTTTAGTAGAGATGAGGTTTCACTATGTTGGCCAGGATGGTCTCTATCTCTTGACCTCATGATCTGCCTGCCTCACCCTCCCAAAGTGCTGGGATTACAGGTGTGAGCCACTGAGTCCAGCAAAAACATTACTTTCTTATCTCACAGTTTCCATGAATCAGGTGTTGGGGTACAAGTTAGCTGGGTCCTTTGTTCAGAGTCTTTCTAGGATTACATAAAATGTTGGCCTGGGATGGGTCTTACCTTAGGTTTGAGGTTTTCTTTGAAGCTCAGGTGGTTGGAGGCATACTTCATTTTCTTCAGAACGAATAATGCCTTCCTTCCTCAATGCCAGGAGGAGAGAATCTGCCACTTCTACCAGGCTTCCATCTCTGAACCTTCTTTTCAAGGGGTCACTAGCTTAGGTCAGTCCCACTAGGGATAATCTCCGTTTCTATTAGCCTCAACTCAACTGATTAGCAACTGGAGAATTTAATCATGTCTGAAAAGAAAACCATCACCTTTTCGTAAAGCAACCCTAATCAAGGGGTAGCATCCTGTATCCCATCGTACAGTTATTGCCCCCACTCAAGGACAGGGGAGTATACAAGGGCATGACTCTTTCAGAGTCATTTTAGAATTCTGCCTACCACAAAGATGTAAGGATAAATATTGTTTCATTAGATTTTTAATTTAATAATATGTGTACATGTATGTGTGCTGGCCATATGTTTATGTATATATGTATACGTGTAAGGAGTCAGTCACAATGCAAAATACGTTTTGCACAGTGGATCATTCAAAATCACTTGAAAATCGCCAGTGATTTTCAAGGATACATTTTCAAAGCATCTCATGTTCCCAAAGGAAAGGAAGTGTATATTTCAACCATAGACAATGCTAAGTAGCTTTAGAAATTTATTTCCTCATATTCATTACTGGCTATAGTAACTTTGGATTCATTAATTCAATCAATTGATGATCATTAAACATATATTATATGCAAGGCTTTGCCTTAAGCAACAAAGACCATTATTTCTTGAGATCAGAAGTCATTATGGAAGATACTATGTATATCTAAATAAACTGCCAGATTAATACCAGCAGAAACTAGGAAGAAAGTACTCAGAAATTTTGAAGAAGAAAAAAAGGTCAGAGTTCATATTTTGAAGAGACTGTAGTATTTACCATGCCTGATAAAAGACTACATTTCATTTCCAGTTTTCCAAAATGAAAACTCATAATTCAACAATAGGGAGAAATCAGATAAGTAAAATAAGGAAAGAAACGAAAAAGATTAAAGAAGAATAATTTATAAAGGAGTCAGTGTCTAGAATATGCTTCTCACAAAATTTAAATAAATAAATTTACACTAGCATTAAAAGAAATTAAAGTGCTTTTCTATTTTTTAAAAATTTTTCATAGTTTTATTACCCACTTCAGAGGAGTCACTTCAAGTTTCAGAGATGGGGACTATCACCCACTCAAGTTACTATCAATAAGACTTACACGTCATTGCATTTTCTGAGATGGAATTGGTTTCGAACAAACTGCGAAAACCCCTAAATCAAGCACAAATTCTGTTGTCATCTGTCTCTGCCACCAAGCAGAAGCCAGTGGCAATGAGACAATCAGACACATTATATTTTGGTTATTATTTGGACATGTAGAATTCCCAAAATGCTTATAAATGAATGCCAATTTTCCTATTTTCCTAAAAAAGGCATATATTGGCTAGCTAATTTTACTATGATGCACTACCCATTCTTATTGCAGGAAATACCATTGTACTTCAAAGTTTAGGTTGAACGTGTAATAGCTTCTGTCTTGTCTTCTGATATACTCAATATTACCTATGGAAAAGGACTGCTGTGTCTTTAACATTGAGGTAATGAGTACAAATAAATGTTTTCCCTTTGTACCTGGAGACTTTCTGTTTCCAAATGAGCTCAGATTCAAGGTTAATGCTCAACAATAATTTCCTGGGCAGTTAGATAAGGTTATGTTCAGTTTAATGGTTGTGAACCAATTGTCAGAGGACTGGCTGTCCACAATTATCATAAAGTGCCCTTTCTTTCCTTATTGCCTTGAAATTTCTATCAAAGCCATTGTCTTCCATGATCTTTGATATTTCTCCCACCATATCAATAGTATTTTTCTCTTAAGGATCTCAGAGAACTTAATAAATTTGTCTCACTCTCTATTTTATTAATGTTGTTGATTAGGTTTATAGATTCATAATTTGGGCTCATGAAAGATTTGTTTCCATTGAGACAGAAAGCCCAAGAGACTGATTAAATCCTCTATCCTCGCTCTTCATGTTCCACCTCTATTAGTGAAAACAAGCATGGAATGCAAAACAAACAACAAAAAAAAGAATTTATAGTTGTTACTAATGCATTGTTTTTCAGCAATCATATACAGCGTATAATTATCCAAAATTATGTTAAAATCCACAATTTTTATATGAAATGAAAAAGGAAATAGAAGCTTCATCTAGAAGGGAATCTACATATTATAAATTCTATTAAATCTAACAAAGTACCTAGGATGGCAACCTTGAAATACTTGAGTCACAAACCCCTTATCTCCTGTCCATGAGTTCTGTAAAGATAGCTAACAATAAATTGTTTACTTATTTTTCTGTAATAGAGATTTCAGTTCTCTATTTGCACAGCTTTTCTTACTGATGTTGCAGCTATTTCCACCTCTGTGTGTATTAATGCAAAAAGAGTTCAAGGGCAGATGTCCTTCAGATAATTCAAAATACATGTTATAGTTGACAAAAGTTCGGTTTCAAATGAAAAACCTGCACTTAGTACAGAGTGACATTTAATTTAGATGTTCAGTAGTATGGGTTATTGGTTCTGGGGGTTATACATTGGCCAGTAATGAGTGCAGAAGTGACATATGACTGATGTTATTGTTTGCAAATTATTATACTGCCAGCGAAGGTAACTATTAAAGACAATCAAATATAGCCAAGCTGTATAGTGAAATCATTACTTTCTGCAAATATCTTGTGATTTATTCAAAAGCTTTTGCAATATGAAGGACCAAAGACTTTGAAAGACTATCCGCCATAATCCAAGGAGGTTGTGACCTCATAGATTAAATGGGATGATGAGTTTCTATAGTCACAATGACACCGCCTTAAGACATAGCCTTGGCAGTAGATGGTTAGCTTGATAGGATTAAAACAATGAATGGATTTACATAACATTTGAAAGGTTAGTATATGATCTCGGTCAAATAAAATATTGATTTATCAGAGATTGATTTGCTGTTGAAAATACTCATTTCTAGTGTAGAATAAAATCCTGAAAAACATTCATCTTATTAATAGCTCTTACTCTCCAAATATTTTTAAAGGGCAATTTCTATTTGGCCAGACTCCACTTCCATCAATCTCTGGGCTCATAGTATATTCCAATTCCTTACTATGATAATATTCTCTTGCCATTCCACCCCCTTTCCTCTCACTCCCTGACAATTGCATTCCATAGAACAATTTAGCAAGGATGGTGATTGGCAACCTTAAAAATGATTCAGATATCTCAGGTTTTCAGATAGCCATTACTAGTATAAGTGAGCTCTTAACTGAGATTCATCAAGACTGAGCAGCTTACTCATCAAAAGAAGTCAAAAAAGAAAGAAAGAAATGCCTTTGATTCTCCGGTCCACCATTTCACTAGAAGGATTAATGGTGTATTTAAATTTTCAGTTTTCCAAAGATACTCTTTCATTGTTTCCTGTCCTACCACAGTGCTGAGTTTGTATTTAAATGTTTCATTTTGTGCATTTCAAACTGTCAGGCTGAAGAAATACCAATAAGTGTGTTAGGTTTAGATAATCGAAAATTCCCTTTACTCAGCTTCTTAGTCTATATTTATCTGTCTGGCTGTGAAATCTATTCCAAGAGCATTCATCTACCACCCAAATCTATTCACCAAACATCAAGACTCATCAGTGAGATGGAATAATGCCATTTAATTAGTCTTTGATATACAGCTTAATTAGGTCTTAATAAGGGGTAGTGCATCCTAAAATCAATTATCTTGCTCTTTTTAATAAGAGCAACTAATTAGTAGGAAAATCACCACAGTTCTCTTTTTATCCTGAAGCTTTCCATGGTGCTAGGAAGAAGGTTATGAAGAAGAAAATAATACCCTCCGAACTATCTGGAAAAACTGTCATATTGAACCCAAAAGGATATCTTCGAAATGGTTGCAATACGTTAGAAATATTTTACAGAAAATGCAATGCTACCAACTCAGCATCCTTGTATATTTCATCGTTTTTAAGGTCATTCAATAAAGAAAAGTCAAGTGCTTTCGTATGTGTGTGTAGCTCTTCCTTTTGCACTGTTGATAGGTGTTCTAGACATAGATCCATTGTGAGTATATGTACAGTGGTCAGGGTGCCACATTTACAATGAGTCATCTGTGTTAACTGATGCCCTGTTTACTCCTTTTTTGGAAGTACCCCTATGAACTGCTGAAGACTATTACCACAAGGGTGGCTATGTGTTTCATGTCGTAGAGTTTTTCTGTTGGTATTCTGTTTGTTTCTCCCAACATAGTAGATTTTACTTAAATGTACAAAAGAACTGCTTTTCATGATATTTATAAATCACTCAACAAATACGTATTCAACTTTTTCTGTGAATTAGGTCCTGCTCAAGTCACTGGAATTTGGATATGATTAAAACAGACAAGGGCCTTGCCCTCATGGAACCAACATTTTAATAAAGTAAGATACAGGGATATTAACACAAGGCAAACATATAAGACAGTTTCAGAGTGGTAGGTGCTATGAATGTAATCAAATATGGTACATGGTGGAGAGGGACAGGGTGCAGAGGATTTATTTCAAAGCTAAGGCAAGGGAAAGGTTTCTGAGGAGCTGCATTTAGACTGAGACCAGAATGAGGAGAAGTAGATGATCAGGGAAAGATCTAGTAGAAGAGAGAAAATAAAAGCCTTGAGTCAGGGAAAAACTTGATGTATTTGAAAAATATCAAAAATGGCAGTGTGGCTAGAAACCAGTAACCGAGGGGATGAAGGGGAAGAAATGAGATAATATAGTAGTTAGAAATCAAATCAGAATGAGCCTGCTGGACTATGGCAAAGAATCAGCATATTATTCAGAGTTAATAAGAAGGTGTTCATTGGGGGAATAGTGTGATTGATCTAACTTATGAATATTCAAACCTATATGAATATTAATTGTGGAATCTAGGTGGTGGGTATACAGATTTTTACTATACAGTTCTTTGAACTTTTCTGTGTGTTTGCAAATTTTCTTAATAAAATACTGGGGGCAGGGAAATCAGTATGGCTATGGAAGTGGAATAAGTAGAAGCAGTGAATGGTCCAAGCATTAAATAATGATAGTTTAAATTGGAATTTTGGTAGGAGAAATGGAGAAAAACTCCTTGCCCCCAAATTTTAACAATTCTGTTAAAATGCAAGTCAAATTATATTGCTCCTCTGGAAAAAAAAGATTCCAATTATTTTATTGCACTTAAGAGTCAAATTGGCTGGGTGTGGTGGCTCATACCTGTAATCTCAGCAATTTGGGATGTTGAGGTGGGCAGATCACTTGAGGCCAGGAGTTCAGACCAGCCTGGCCAACATGGTGCAACCCCATCTCTACTAAAAAGTACTAAAAATTAGCCAGGCATGGTGGTGGGTACCTATAATCCCAGCTGCTCGGGATGCTGATGCAAGAGAATTGCTTGAACTTGGGAGATGGGGGTTGCAATGAGCTGAGATAGCACCATTGCACTCCAGCCTGGACAACAGAGCCAGATTCCATCTCAAAAACAATAACAAAATGCAAAATCAAAGTTCTTTCCTTGGTCTAGGGCCACCCAGTGGAAGAAAAATTTATTAATAGTCAGAAAAACACCTCCCTTGGCAAGCCTGACAAGAGTTGGAAGAGTGCTTCATGGGGGTAAGAATGAGGCTGTGGAGGGTACTCTGTAACTGCTCCATTACGTATGAAATGAAGCAGCGCCACATGATCCGCCCAGCTGCACAGGACTCATTTGAATTCAGGCATGCTTAAGGACACAATAAGGAACATGGAAGAGAGGCTCTGGCTTAACTTAGTTCCCTTTGGGAAATTCAGTCACCTCAGCAGGTGGCTAGCTTCCAGGGAAATCCTTCAGAGAGTCGATTAATAACAGCTGCTTGACACTAAATACTTCTTGGGAGCCTGTATTTCATAAAAGGGACAACAAATGAGCAACCTTCTTGAAAAGCCTAGTAATCGAGCTCAACAAGGTATAGGTCATGGGATTTTTGCTTGGCCCCAGTCATGTACAATTGGTACTTAATAAAAACAACTCTGTGATGATAAGGATATCTATACCAGGGGGAACAAACACATTTGGAAAAGTTTCTTTGGTACTAAAAACTCTAAGCATCCTCTCACACCTAGAGCATCATGCAATCTAAAGAGGCACAAATACTCACATGACTTGGGCATATGACAGGATTGAGGAGTCTTTACTGGACTAAGTCTTTCAATAAATGGAACCTACATTTTTACCTTGAATCATCTGAGATAGCATAATAATCTCAATTTTCTTTTTTTTTTGAGTCTCACTCTGTTGCCCAGGCTGGAGTGTAATGGTGCGATCTCGGCTTACTGCAACCTCCACATCCTGGGTTCAAGCAATTATCGTCCCTCAACCTCCTGAGTAGCTAAGACTACAGACACACACCACCATGCCCGGCTAATTTTTGTATTTTTAGTAGAAATGGGGTTTCACCATGTTGGACAGGCTGGTCTCGAACTCCTGACCTCAGTTGTTCCGCCTGTCTTGGCCTCCCAAAGTGCTGGGATTACAGGTGTGAGTCACCGCGCAAAGCCACAGTTTCTCTTACAGAACTCATTTGATCCTTCCTAGAAGACTTAAGGAAGCCAAAAGAGACATGTAAAGGCATAAAGGAAGTGCTGGAGTTTTAGGTAGTTATTCAAAGTTCAAGAGTCTGTATCATAATGATGAGCACATGTTTTCCTGCTTCAGTCTCCCTCCTGTATCTTTTTGTCTTGCCTTCCCATAATAGTCATTGATCACAGAACACCACTACTATTTAACAACTCTAGCATGCTCTGTGCCTCTTTGTTTTGCCCCTTCAATGTGTTAGTTATGCTTCTTCAAGGGAAGAATTATTCTGAAGGCTAGTCTCCCTCATGAGGCCTAGTAAATGATGACCTTGCTTTGATAGTTAATTCTGACTCAAAAGTTTATCCTGGTAGTTCAAGTCCAGGCTTAGCACCCCTGAGAGTAGAAGCTGCTGCATGAGGAAAGCAATAGAGCTACTGTGAAATAAACTATTTTGGAGCTACCATGGAATAGAAAAACAGATTTTCTGGCTTCATTTATTTCCAACACGAAGAGATTTAGGTAGAGAAAGGGGCTGAGTAGGGAGGAGGGGAGGACCTATTATTGAAAGAAATGGATAAAAAACTCCAGTCTTCCTTAGAAAAAGATTGGATTAAACATAGCAGTTATGGTTTCAAAAGAAGATAGATATCTAACCTAAGCAAAAGCAAAGGATTAGGAAGAATTATTAATTAAGATTAAAATTAGAAGATTTCAGAATGAGGTTTACAGTGAGCAAGTTTAGGTATATTAGAATCCTGCCAATGTATACAGACAAACCACACTCAAGCTAAGGGCATCATATAGAGCTCAGCTCCATAATGGATGGATGGATGGATGGATGGTTGGATAGATGGATGAATGGATCAATACATAGGTAAAGGGAACCCTTATGATAGAATGAGCAAACACAATTTTTGACCCCAAAATGCCACTATTGGTACATTTCAGAGAAGAAAGTCAGACTTCCTCTTCATTATTGTAGCCATATGCAGGAAACAGAGATTTATGCCCAAAGTCTCCAACCTTATCTCTGCCCAGATGACTTGGTGAAATGTCACATTTGCTTTGTCCAAAGTAAGCCAAGGAAGTGCTAATACTGGCACTTCTGGGTAATCAACACATATTAACTGCGTAGGGAAACTTGGCCCCAATGACAAGCATGTAAAGGCCTTCAGTTGACTAAGGCCTTAATCACTGGCTCTGTCTCATTGCCGCCTCTGACTCTAAAGTCTCAACACTCAGTCTCAATGGGGGCCTCAAGAATCTTCCTTTCCTGTACCTGTTATCACTTTATCATAAGCTTTCATCCTCAATTTGATTATTTTATAACTATATGTCTTATAATAGATGGATAGAGGATGTCATTAAATATAAAGAATTAGCTACAATATCTCAAATTTGAGCTCCTTCATTTTCCTTTCTTTGTGACCCTGGATAAAGAAGTTATATTCTCTGAGCCTCAGTTTCCTCATCGATTACGATGAGGAATGAAAAGATGCTTATAAAACTCTTAGCACAATGTTTGGCAATAGTAAGCCAGCCCTCAAATGGTTGTTGTCATTGTTTTAAGGTTTGTAAAAAGCAATTTTCCCTCTCTTTCGTTTTACTATATTCTGTAAATATAATGTTAAGTATTTAGGTACTCTGGCCTTTTTTGAATTACGTATAGAAAACACTTTTCCTTTTTCTATTTTCTTCCATTATAAATTGTACTATTTTGATATAATTTTTTTCAATGCTCGCACATAAACCTTGAAGTTAGTATATGGCAGTACTTTCACTGTAAACTTCTCTTCCCACTTCCGTACCATGTTGTTTCAACTAAACATATTAGTACTGTATTTCCCTACAATTCAGTGAATTAACACACCATGACAGCATTCAAGTCCAAGGAATTTTGCCATTACGACCAATAACTAAATCGCTTTAGTTATATGTTTTTGCCTCTGTAAATTGACAAATGAAACAATTTGATGCAAGAATAAAATACGTGTTGATGACACTGATGACAGAAAGCATAAGAATGTCTCTTCCATCATCTTATTTCCTTCTGTGTGGAGATCTATAAAGAATAGAAGCAAAGGAAACCTATATGGCTCATGCCTATATAGTTCATGTAGCCATTTATGACTTCTTTTGCTATTCTCTTTAGTTGATTCCTTATTCAGCAAATAGAACCAAGATACAATTAACCTTGTGAATAGTTCTTGAGGGGTGTACATATTCAGATTTGATTGGGTCTCATTTGGGTCACTCTCATTGACCTGAAGGTCAAAAAGAGCATGCTGGCTGCTTTGGGGTAAGTAATATTGAATTAAACCTCTTCAGAGACTAGTTTAAATCCTGGAAAAGTCTTCTGGCTTAAACAGTGAGAGATAATTGGAGTGTCTTGTGGCATCACATGTTTGAGTGCAAATTAATATTTTGGTGTGATTGCTTGCTGTATGTTTTTAAAGGATTCCCGTTGAAAGTCGGTTTAGTTCATACACAAGCCTCACAGTTATCTATTTAGAACAGTTGCAAGTAGCAGTTACAGCACTAATTACTGGACGACCATTCTTGCAGAATGTGAAAACCAGGTTATGTTTTTATGACACTTTGAACAAGTATTACATGACTCAGGGTTTTTCAAAAGTTAAATGCCTTCTGAAGACATATGTTTAATTGAAATCCCAGAGAGCAATTATTTCCATTTTTCTTTTGTTTTGAGAGAAAGATTTTCTCCTTTGTCGCTGAAGAAGCGGTCATGAGATTCAGGGTTTGGAGAGCAGATAAAGGAAGGGCAAGAGGGATCTTTGTGGAAATTGGCATAAAGTTGCTGTAAACTACTCTATAATGGATTTCTTGACACTTTTGCCCCCCATAGAGTCACCCATCTCTTTCTTCTTTTCTGCATACCAATTCTCCTCGCTTGATAATGGTTTCCACTTATTAAAATGGATAGTTCCTTTGGTCACTTGCCTGACCCCAACATATATTTTAATGTCAAAAAATATATACTACTCAAGGTAATACGTTAGACACAAAACACTCAGAAAGGGCCATTTCTAAGTCCATTTATTTTCTCATGTTTCATATTAAAACCTAGAGGCTTATTTTTTACATAGTTTTAGAGGTGGAATATTTAGTCCTGAGCCATGTATTATTCATTAAGTATTATAGATTGGATACTTAGGGCCTATGATCTTATCCAGTGACTTAAGGAATGCTCGAGACATGGAAAAACTGTAGTATCTCAAAATATGGGGGAGGAAATTGAAGATAATATTTAATATAATGTCCATAACACAGCATACATGCTCCGTTAATTGTTATGTTTAGTACCATCAACATTTCATAACATTTAAAAACAATTTACAGGTTAGGTAGCTTTCTTCTATAAAAATTCCTGAGAATGTGCAATAACTATAGAATCACAGCCACTCATAAATTAAGTTAGTGACACATACCCAAATAAGTTTAAAAACAACATTATAAACAATAATTACTCACCAATTAAAAATCATTTTAATGTCAAACATGGATGCTTGTTAATATCTTCAATATGACGTCAGGTGTTGCCTCTAAAAATAAGAGCACCTAGGATCTCTAAGAAAGATTAAAAGCAGTCCTCTTAATCTGCAGCAAATGGCAATGTTCTCTACTTAACTCTTAGCATAAAATGTGTGTATTAAGAATTGAAAGCAGTATTTCAAAGAGATGTTTACACTCACGTTAATAGTAGCATTATGCACAATAGCCAGAAGGTAGAAACAATCTAAGTGTCCATTGAGAGATGAGTAGATAAACAAAATGTGGTATATACATACAGTGGAATATTATTTAACCTTCAAAAAGAAAGGAACTCTGGTGGATTACTATAACATGGATGAATCTTGAGAACAGTATGCTAAGTGAAACAAGCCAAGCACAAAAAGACAAATATTATGTGATTACACTTAGAAGAAGAATCTAAAATCATCAAATTTATAACATCAGAAAGTAGAATGGTGGTTTTAAGAGGGAAGTGGGAAGTTGTTGTTTAATAGAGTTTCCATTTTGCAAGATAAAAAAGTATGAAGACCTATTTGAAAGCAATGTGGATATTCTTAACACTACTGAACAATATACTTTAAAATGGTTAAGACAGAAAATTATATGTTATGTGCTTTCACTACGATTTGAAAAAAATCATATTTTAATAAATTATTGAGTCCTTTATACCTTGGATTGTGCTTTATACAAGAACATTTGAATAAATGCAATGGGTTTTCTTCTCTTGTTTGTATAAATTTTTCCAATATAATAGAAAGTAAAACCATAAAAAACTGTAATATTATTTCTCAAACCTAAGCCTTTTAAAACCAATTTTAAATTAAAAAGAAAAATGATTAAAATGTGTGGCATAAATTCATTTTGTTATATGGTTACTCTAATACATATATAAGCAAAATATTCACAAAAAAATATTATTTTAACTTTTGGACAGTCATAAACAAAAATTAGAAATGTCACTATTTCCTATAATATTTGTTTCCTTTAATGATGTGAAGTCTTGAAGTAAAAAATTACTAATGGTACTATTCTCCTGTTACTTTTCTTTCCTTGAATTACAAGCACATTTCTTTACACAGCAATGCAGAGATGTTCATAGACCTTCACTTGGGAGAAATGTATCATTTCTATATTAAATCTGTTCCATGTTCTTTTCTCATTAACACACAGCAATAAAAATAGTATGACATCCCCAACATAAGTAAAAATGCAAATACAAACCAGCATTTAAATTGTGCCATAGCACTAACTTATAAATGCTCAACCAGATGATTTTAGAATATGCTGATATTTATTGTTTTAAATTGTTATCGAAATGAAAACATCAACTCCAAACGTTTTCAAAAAGAATTCCAAGACACTCTGAGAATACCAGTTTAGGAAACCCTAAGTTGTAATATAGTATGAGACAAAGTATAATAGAGATATATACAACCTGATGTTGGAATACGAAGCAATTAATTCTGCTAAAGGGGATCAAGGAAGACTATAGAGAGAGACTGTCAATTAACATTTAAATTGGACTTTGTTAGCTAAGTATGAAATGCCAGTGGGATAAACGTTTGTGTGATGCCTGAGCAGGAAATTCCAACAGAGGTAGTAACTTAAGCAAAGACCAAAACATGAGAAAGAATGTGGTATATCTGAGGGAACATCTAGAATATTTGAAAGGGTAGCTGGAACTACCCAAAGTTTAATTGCTATTGAACTTTATTTATTAACAATGTGGCGCCATGCAAGATTATGAAATTTCAGAGAAAAAGTGGATCATATTTGTGTTTTAGAGGTACACCGAAAGTGAACTACATGAAGACAATTTTTGTAGCAATGAAAACCACTGTTGTCTGGAGTTGCCAATAAACCTAACAGATTTGTCAAGGCTGAATGTGAATTAACCTAAAGGCAATTATTTTGTTTAATGTTGAGGAAATAATGAAAATATTTTTCTCTTAAGGAGTCACTAAAATTATAAAAGTGTGGATTGCTGCTATCTAGTTAAATATTCCATAAAAGAGTCTTTAAATTAATAAGATGGAGTTTCAAACTAAAAGAACTGAGAGGAAGAGTCTTCTCCTAATTTTAAATATACTTCAAGGGAGAATAGGTCGCTGGAATGCAGACATGGAGGGATGAGGAACCCAACCTTTTAAGACTCCCAATGCTGCGTTTTCCCCACTGAGTATGATTCATGCTTCCTTCAGGGACAGAAATTAGAGAAAATCTATCTTTTTGTAGTAAGCCAAGTTGAGAAAAGTGCAGACATGAGAACTTAGGTGGGGTCCTAATAGATTGATTTTGGTTACAACATGAATTGGAAAGAGAACAGTTCAAATAAAGATTCTCACTCATTCTTCAGTGTGATGAGCCATCACTTAGAGAGACACTGAAACATTCATTAAAAATATGTTGCTAGCCTAACCTCCTAGATATCCAGACAATTTCAGTTCACTATTTTAAACATGGAACTTAAAAACTTTCTCCTTCAAACATTGTTTCTCTTTCCGTATTTTCTGAATTAGTAAATAGAATGCCTATTTCCTAATGACATTCCCACCTGGTTGCTGACACTATAACGCTGGGAGTCATCATAGAATCTTTCCTCCCACAAATTTTCTTACCAATTTTTCTCACTTCTGTATTTATGGAATTTATTCTGTTCTATGCATACTGCAATCAGGTCCCTCCATTTAATTCTTGATTATCTCTAGTCTCTATTCTTACTATATTCCTGTCTCCAGTCTTTTCTTCTCAGTTAATTCCTCACAAATCTACAAGAATTATATTTCTACCTAAATTAAATTATTCCCTTGTAGTATATTGGAACAATATGGTTTCAATCTCCTAGAGTCACAGAATGGGTCTAAGTATTGATCACAGTACTTATTGACAGAGGGTTATTATTTTCTCAAGTTGGTTTATGAGGAAGTATTATTGAACTTCTGTGCCTCAGTTTTACTCATAATAAAGTTGTAAGGATTAAACACAACACTGCATGATGCATAGTAAATGATCAACAGCGTGGTTATTTTCTTTATTAAGTTCCTTCCAGCTTCTCATTTCCATCTTGAGAAAATCCAACGGGATAGTCAAAGTCTTTGTAATCTGCCCACTACTTGCCATTCAAATCTCATCTTTCTTCTCATCTTGCTTCCTAATATCTATTAGGAAGCACAAACTCCAGACATAAGGAACAACTTCTGTTTCACTGAATGAACTATATTTACTTATCTCTCTGGGCCTTTGCACACGCTGTTCTCTTTGAGAGAAATACCTTTTTCTCCTGTCAAATCATGTAATTTCTAATTTCCTTCTTCATTCACATTAAGAGGTGCTCTCATCAAGTTCCTGAACCCCATCAGAACATAGTGGTCCTAATGTGTAGTCCTGCAATACACTATGTATACTTCTATTGTGCCAGCTATTATACTGTTTGGTTTCTCATTTGCCTCATCAACAGGCCAAAGTCCCTAAGGCCAGGATTTTAGGCCTTATTCACTCCTAAAGTTTCCAGATGAGACCAAATATATCTGGGATAAAACTGACATGGATTACTTACATTCCAAAATTTGAGGAGATCCTCAGAAGTCTCTGTCTATATGAACCTATTTCAGTGATACACTATTAACAATTTACACAATTTGAAATTGGAACATTGATAAACATATATAATTTATTTTAAATGAATGCTATTTTTAAATTTTTTTATATATATTTATATATATTATTGCACTTTATGTTCTGGGGTAAATGTGCAGAACATGCAGGATTGTTGTATAGGTACATATATGGCAGTATGGTTTGCTGCCTCCATCACCCCATCATGTATATCTGGCATTTCTCCCCATGTTATCCCTCCCCAACTTCCCTACCCCCTGCTGTCCCTTCCCTATTCCCCCCATAACAGATCCCAGTGTGTGATGCTTTCCTCCCTGTGTCCATGTGTTCTCATTGTTCAACACCCGCCTATGAGTGAGAACATGCAGTGTTTGATTTTGTGTTCTTGTGTCGGTTTGCTGTGAATGATGGTTTCCAGATTCATCCATGTCCCTTCAAAGGACACAAACTCATCGTTTTTTATGGCTGCATAGTATTCCATGGTGTATATGTGCCACATTTTCCTTGTCCAGTCTATCACCAATGGGAATTTGGGTTGGTTCTAGGTCTTTGCTATTGTAAACAGTGCTGCAATGAACATACATGTGCATGTGTCTTTATAATAGAATAATTTATAATCCTATGGATATATACCCAGTAATGGGATTGCTGGGTCAAATGGAATTTGTTTCTAGGTCCTGGAGGAATTGCCACACTGTCTTCCACAATGACTGAACTAATTTACACTCCCACCAGCAGTGTAAAAGCATTCCTATTTCTCCACATCCTCTCCAGCATCTGTTGTCTCCCGATTTTTAAATGATCGCCATTCTAACTGGCATGACATGGTATCTCAGTGTGGTTTGGATTTGCATTTCTCTAATGACCAGTGATGATGAGCATTTTTTCACATATTTGTTGGCCTCATATATGTCTTCTTTTATAAAGTGTCTGTTCATATCCTTTGCCCACTTTTGAATGGGTTTGCTTTTTTCTTGTAAATCTGTTTTAGTTCTTTGTAGATTCTGGATATTAGCCCTTTGTCAGATGGGTAGATTGCAAAACTTTTTTCCCATTCTGTTGGTTGCCAGTTTACTCTAATGATTGTTTCTTTTGCTGTGCAGAAGCTCTGGAGTTTAATTAGATCCCATTTGTCTATTTTGAATGCCATTATTTTTATATTTTGCCTGTTTTCCAACTTCAAACTGTAACTTGCTCACTGGACGCAGTTGGTAGTTTGAGCTAGCTAAATATAACTGACAATGTACATTGTTTTTATTTATTTATTTTTATTTTTATGTTTGAGATGGGTTCTCACTCTGTTGCCCAGGCTGGAGTGCAGTGGCATGATCTCAGCACACTGCAGCCTCCACCTCCCAAGTTCAAGAGATTCTTCTGCTCAGCCTCCAAGTAGCTGGGATTACAAGTTCTCACCACCACGCCTGGCTAATTTTTGTATTTTTAGTAGAGACGGGGTTTCGCCATGTTGGCCAGGCTGGTCTCAAACTCCTGACCTCAAGTGATCCACCTGTTTTGGCCTCCCAAAGTGCTGGGATTACAGGCATGAGCCACCGTGCCTGATCTGACAGTGTACATTGTTTTAAAATGGGAAAAGTTGGCCATACATTTCAAAAAGTTAGAGGCCAAAAAATATCTGAACATAAAAGAAATTCAGATCAGAGTTCCCTTGGAAGCCAGCTAAAGAAGCCAAAAGGCTCTGGTAACTGAAACAATTGAGATTAGGTAAACTAATTCTACAGTTTTTCTTTCTAGAAAGAGTCTATTATTGCTTTGGTTCAGTTTAAAAAATAATTTTTCAGTTTCAAAGAAAGCATTGTATTGATATTGGCAGGAAAAACAGTTGGGAAATGTAATTAGATTGTGGAGAAGAAATTACTATGATGATGCATCTCTTCTTATCTGGTATATTAGATTTTCATTTTCCAATTTTTTTTATTCTTGGCTTATCATATTTTTTCTAGCTCCCTTATTTTTTTCAACTATAGGGTTCAGGAAGGTCCCCAAAATAGTGAATACCTCAAGGAACTTATTTTCTTCTAAAACAAAAGGTCCTAAGTTAAAATTGAGTCATTGGCATTGCTTTATAGTTCAAACTAATTCCCAAGGTAATTCTGAAATCATTCATGACCTCCTAAAAAGGATATAGTACAAAAGGTGGACCCAATATTTTAGGGAAAAAGCATAGAAGTCTCTACATTTATGATCCTAGAACCTGGCAGTCTTTCTCTGTGGGGTTTTTTTTTGTTTGTTTGTTTTTGTTTTTGGTGTGTCTCTGTCTTCTCTCTGCGTATATGTATGTGTACAGAAATACATATATATGTATATACAAAAACATACATACAGAGTTCTCCTAATTATCACATATTCAGTCTTCTTGTAAATGTATCACTATTTCTATCTAGAGGACCATCCTCTCCATCATGTCCCCCCCAGTGAAAATAAATCCATCTCTCACTGCAGGGTTAGGCAGGTGGCTCGGGCCTGGCCATGCACAGTCAATGAGCACTTATTGGAGTAGGTCAGGGCTTTTTTTGTTTTGTGTTTTACCTTTCCACCTAATGTGAGAATATGAACAAGATATTCTTGTTCATATCCTGGAGAAGATGCAGCCAACTTGCCACAACAACAGAAAAGCCTGACAGAAAAGGAAATCAACTTCATATAAGAATACTGAGACACTGGGAAACAGAAACCAGGACCTGTCTGAGCCCTTTAACACCTAGTTCTACAGCGGGAACAGTCCCTTGGCTAATTATTCTGCATTATAGAAGCAGACTCTTCTGAATACTCTGCCTAATTCCCTGTGAATTTTGAACTTCATTTTAGTCTGTCTGGTGGGAAAAGGCACTTTTCATCCCTTTGTGAACATTGGGAACTGTTTCCTCTAATACTTTTAGTGGTTTTCCTGCCCACAACTAGTTTTCTTGCATTTGCACACAAATCAGACTCTGCTGAACACTTAAAGGAGACCATGGAGTTTTCCCTCTGTGCAGCTCAATTATCTTTAACTTGCCAATTCAATCTTCCTTAATCTCTTTGTACTCTCAGAGAACAACTTCCATAACACGGATTCTGTTGGGTTCGGCCTGGGTTCTCTCTTTATGCCACAGCTGAAGCCTTTCCCAAAGCAGTAAATTAGAGCAATTGTCGGGCTCACCTTTCTTTCAGGAATCGCTTCACTTCATTACCTGGTATCCAATGTCTTAAAAACCAATGTTTCATATATTTTGTTTATTTTGGGGGGGTATGTCTAGAGGGAGGGTATATCTGGTATCTATTACTGAATCTTGGCTGGAAGCAGAAGTTCACTAAGGGTGATTTTTTTTATATACCAAAACATGTTTGCTCTCAGGGTGTGATAGCATCAGCTTTCATATTTTATAATCCTAGAGTCAAAGAATATTTCCCTTTTCAGGTTTTCAGGAAAGGTACTCTTGCAAAGCAAGAGCTGACTATCTAGACAGACTCTGGTGAAGATAGCAGTAGCACAATATTTGGTGACTTGTGTGAGCTTGCTTCTTATCAAGAACAGCATACATTTTGGGAATCTTTTTACTTAAACTGGTAGGACTTAAGGTTAATTTGATCATGATGTTAATGCTTCACACTTAATGTTTTATAACTAATATGTGATTTTATATGTATGATATTTGCTTACTGTTAAGAAGTCAAAATATATGGTTATACATATATGTTTTTATATGTATGTACCTCCACACATTTACTCCCACATTTTCACATATATTGTATAGTCTAGATGGCTCAATTTATTTCACAATATCTTTCTTGATAACATTCATATGTACCGTTATTTTCCCTTCTACAATAAATGCTTTGACACATATCCTTGCTCATATATCTTTACAAAATTATACGAATATTTTTACTATATGCTTTTATGAATTAGACTTTCAGCAGACATAGGATGCACACCTATTTACTGTGACTCTAACCGCCAGATTGCCTTTCCCAAATAATTGTGTCTTGAATTATAGTTTATATTACAATGTGTATAAAATGATAATATTTAATAATAATGTTTTGCTTTGATCTTTCAGAACTGCCATGAAAAATATTTACTTGAGATATGATAAAATTGTATAACATAATCCACTATAAATTTTAGTTACTATTAATAATAAATATATAAGGATGGGTATCAATTACTAATTTAAAACTACTCAACAAAATTGACAGTCTAAATAATAATTATCCATTATTAATCCTAATTATATGTAATTAGCTTATTGTAAAATAGATGTATGAATTTTCCATGTCAATGTCTTAAAAGACCAAATGAAATTATTTACCTTCATAAATAGATTTGTATACAAACCAATGATGCACAGTAAATACTACATTACTTCCAATGTTGTGTTAAGAGCTTGTATCGTAAAGAATTCTCTCCACTTTGAGAGATCAGGCCTCTAAGTAGGCGGCTTTCTGCATATGGCCCTTTCCATATTTGAAAATATAAGAGAAAACAGAATTAGAGAAAATTGTATTGTAAACTCTCAAGGAAGGAAGCTTGTAGGAGCAGAATGACCAGTGGTAATATAATAAAAGTATGGTTTTCTGTCTAGCCTTTTTGGATGTGTGAGAGGAACCCAGACTATATTTCTCCTAAATTTATATTGTAGGAAGCCAGGCATTATTGACCATAATGTGGACAAAATATGCCAAGAAAAATTCATAATATTGCTATTGATTCTTCTGCGATTGTTACCCAAGAAGTCTTTTTATGAATAATGCTAAGTTATCTTAACTATTGTGTGGACAACATCCTCAGAGACAAGGCTTTCCTTTGCATCTGTTACTCTGGTTGTTAATCATGGGAATAGTAAATGGAGAGAGGTAAGAATAGACCCATTTGCTGTCTTTCTTTCAGGGTATTACCAACAGTAATACAGATAATAATCTGAGTAAGACAGGGTTGTTGTAATTTATTGGACATGTTGAAATAATGCTTCCTATGGGCACAGAATGAAATAAACCAGCAGCCTGCATTTTAAACATTGAGTTTTCCTAGTAATGGCAGATGTGGGTAAATAGATCATATCTTCTTAATGAGGATATATTAAACTTTAGTTCTTCCCCCTGATCGGCACATATTGTGAGCCCATATTATTTTTTAGCATTTCCAAGTGCTACTTATGAGGAACTAGTTGTGAAATCATCACAAAGATCTATTGTTTGGAAGCCGACATGAGATACATAAAGTTTGGGCTGCAGAATCAGAATAGAAAATTCAGGAAACACATACTGTTTACATTAAAACCAGTCTTTCTCGAAGAGTGTTTTACACTGGGACTGTGTTCATAGAAGGTTGCCTAAAATGTTCAAGTTACTGTATTTCCTCAACTGAATGGACCAGTTGTTTGCCATGTTTTATCCAAATTTCAGTAGATAAGAATTTCACTGAAGCTGAATTGCCTCAAAGAAATATTATGAAACTGTTTTTTTAGCACATAATCACAGCAGCTTCACCTTACTTCCTGAGTTTTAAAACATAATAAACATCTTTACTTAACTGATAGCAAAATAAAAATCAGTATCCTCTCTTAAAATGTAATCACTTGCATTATTGAAAAGAAAACCAGACATCTAATTTATTCATGCAAGAAATTTTCTTGAAACCCAATACATGCTCTAACCCTCGTAGTGGAAACCTGTGATGACAGTAGACTCTTGAAGTAAAAATCAATTGCGTGCGTTCAACTTCCATTGTGATATTTATATTGCTGTTTATTCAGGGTACTAGAAAGCAGACTGTTCACCTCTAATTCAATCAGGAAGAGAAACAGCCAATCCAGAAATTATCAAGCACACTCACATTTCATGTACTAATTACTAATATAAAATAGTCTCTTCCCGCTCATTTGAATAAACAAGGGGAAAAAAAGACTTTAACATACCTGACACAAACCAAAACATAGATATTATCCTGGAATGTCAGGAAATTCATCAAATCCAGTAAATTTGATTAAACAGAAGCTTTTAGATGCAGGCTTAGGTAAGCTGATTCCATTATGAATATGAAACCAACCATTTATATTCAGTAATAATTAAGGAATCCTTCATTAAGTTTTTTTTTCAAGGTCTTCTTTTGACTTCTACATTTTCAGTGTTTTACTGACATAATATACAGACCCATCCATAGAAATGTTTCGGAAGCAATGCATTTAAGTAAGAAGAAATTCAAGAGAGAGACTGGGTTGTACTGATCAACCAAAGGGGTCTTCATTACAAGTGTTTTCTTTGAAACTATTGAAGACACCATTTTCTCACTGAGTTTTACTTGGTAGCGAATTTGTATTAAAAGTCTGACTTTCAACTTTCTGAGATATATGCTTAAGATTAAGCACTAGGAAAATATTCAGATATTTCCCAGACTTTCAGTACTACATACTCTGAAAGAAGCCTGAAGCCATGGTGCCTGGGCACAGTATACTTTGGTAAGTGAAAACACTCCAGCCTAAGAATTTAGAACAAGGCCAACAAAATTATGGACAAGCTTAAGGGGAAAAAAAAGGTTCAGAAAATTATTTTAAATCAGTAATGGATTTTAAAAATTTTAGAACCATATGACAAGCTCTGTCATCAACAAATCACTGGGCAAATGTTGATGTCAAGGAGGCAAAGATTACTTCTCTCTAACTTTTGTTGGGAAAATGGAACTTAGCATTTATTTAAGACAAAATAATTCAGCTTTTAGAGAAAATGTATGCTTTTGTAACAAACTACCTCAATTTAGATCCTGCAGTGTATGGCCTTCTGAAAAATAGCAAGAGGAAAATTGACAGAATCTAAGTGGAGTGTCGGGTCATATGAGTCTGCCTTAGAAATAGAATCAGGTTTATAAATCTTAAGAAAAGGACTGAAAGTTTGGTTTCAAGAAGAGAAATTCAAGGAAAATGTCATTAGGATAGGGGAGGCCCATATAGGTTGAAAGGACTTATGTTTCTATAAATTAATTATAATTGAGAAAGGTCTACATATCTATGAGAATGGGAGTTGATGCAGTGGAGCCAGATAAAACACAGTAAGTTTTTTAAAAAAGTTTTTAATAAACTTTTGGATATGAGTTGCTTATACTTACTCATCTTTTGATGTTCTGTGAAAGTATCTTCCCAAAGGTTAACCCTCTTATTTCTTTTGTGAATGAGCAGTGAAAGCTCTTAGAAACATGAACTATAAACACTTAGAGGACATTTTTTATTAGTCAAGTGCCATTTTGCCTTTCTGTACTTCTATCCATACAGAATTATATTTTCACTAATTCTCAAGTGTGATGGTAAGTAGATATTCGAAATAATTTAGACCTACCAAGGCATGTCTTAGTGATATGCTGATGTTTCCGTGAATATAAAGACATCTTCTTGCAGGCAATTGTGTTGGCTTTAAAATGCTAGAACTATCCATTTTGAATGTAATTATGCAAAATAAATGAAAGTCTACCCTGCTGATATTTATGTAACAACTTCTAGAATAAATTTGATTCACAAATATACTGGGACCATTAACTAGAAGCCACACCACATCATTATTTCACAGAACTTTAGACAATTGTGATAACTTTTCCAAATCAGCATTATTTTGCAAAGTAAAATAAAACAGATCCAACTGACTTTTTCGCCAGCCCTTTTGAAGAAGAAATAAAGCTGCTTAAAAATCAATGAAGGTTGCACTTTTGGAAATATTTTTAGAAGTGCATTTCTCTTGGAAACTGATTCTTTTCATACAATTCATTTTACTTTTTGGAGCCACTTAATATTCTTGAACCATATTTAACTTCCCTGGGAAACTGTAAAGAGTGGGTTGAAATCCATAATTATATTAAAGCAATGGTCCCAGTAACAATGGCTATTCCACAGGTGCCGACAAATGCCTTGTCATAAGCATATAAAAGCAGGGAGAAAGTGAGATTTTTCTCTGCTTACTTTTAAGTAGTACTGATCTGGAAAGGAAAGTTTAAGTATTTGGAGAAAGAGATAGATGAAAAGGAAGGATTCTGTCCAGAGAAGAATTTTCAGGAGACAAGTTCATCTATAGCCACAAGCACCCCAATATGCAAGCATTTCAGTATCCCATCTCAGGATCCCAGAGGAGCTTCCAGGATTTCCTGCCCTCTGCAGGCATGCCTGATGTCCTGCCCACTCCACACATTCAACCTCTCTCTGTTCTATCCCATATCTTCAAAATCTTAACTCTATGCTAAGTTATGGGTATTTTATTTGATCAAACACTCTTTAATCATAATTTTTTAAATTACGAGGTGACATATTAGCATTCTTATGGGAACATCCCAGAAGCAGTGTCTTGACTTAAAGGAAAGTCTCCAGGGATGCAAATCTTAGATGCAACTTCATGATTTAAGACTCCTGTAGGCATTTGTTAACACTGCAGTCTCACCAAAGATAATGGCATTCCATGAACATCCGTGAATGATCCCTGGTGATGATGGAAAAGTAATGTGAAGGTTGTCAGGGCTATACTTTAGAAATAAAGATTGGACATGTGGAGTGGTTACCTTTTGTCCTTCAGGTTGTATATCTACTCTAAAATTTTATTCAAAAAATTTTTTAAGGTATTCATATATATATACATACACACACACACTTATGTAATTCTATTAGTGTCTTCTGAATAAAAGAGAGTAACCTTGCTGGTGGGCTGTCAGAATCTGGGCTCAAATTCTTTAAGGAGTCTTGCAGGGCTTTGGCTTTTGCAACAAAATAAAAAATAAAAAAAGCTTTGGCTTTTATTTTTTGTTTCCCTATTTAAACCCAAGCAATTGTGTCTCTATTGGTCTAGCATGGGTCAAGGATGCTAGACCAATAGAGTCAAGCAAGTATGGTGAAGCATGAGTCTCTATTGTTCTAACTCCTGGCAATGGCCCCCACATTCCCTACATCTTAGCCACAACTGAATGTTTTCTAAAATAAGTATGCACAAAGCAAATTCTCAGGAAAAGGTCCTTCACAGAGTTCTCCACCTGGCCCACCATCTGGCTGCTATGTCATTAGCCCTGTTGCTACGAGCTTTGCTTCCTGGATACAGCTGGCCTCCTCAAAGAACCCTCCCTCATACCACCTCCCAGGATCCAAGGGAGCACCCATTGCTCTTTCCTGTCTCACTTTACTCAGAATAGGTGCTCAGCCCTTGTTAAGTACCACATAAGGCTGTCTGCCCAGCTGGCTCTCAGACCCAGTTGCTGGCTTATACCCACAGGGCCTGCTACAGTTTTCCTACAGCCACAGGGATGGCTCCTGGTACCTTCTCAGTCAAGCTGGCTTTTCTCCTACTATTGTTTAAGGTCTGACATTTTGTCATTGGTTTCAGCTTAGGGATTAACACTTTTCCCAAGATGATTGATGGTGGGAAATCCCTTCCTTTCCAGAAAAAACTTTCTTTTCCCCTCAATAGTGTTGGGTGACCCTGTGGCCTTAACAAGCCATTCTTAAAAGACTGTAACATTTATACCTCTCCTCTAACCTGAACTACTTAACTGCATCCACGATAACCTTGTTAAAAAGAAAATTATGTTCCCATGTGCAAGCCAGGTTTCTCCACCTGTCACATCTGGAAGTATTTTCTGATGAGAATTTGCTGTGATTTCTAATCTCTCACTTTTGGCATTCATCAACCAGTTTGGGGATTTTTCTTTTTAATCAGAAAATGATCTCCCTGAAGTGAATAAATAAACTTCTTGAGCGCAAAGAGGAAAATACAGAAAAACTATAATTAGTTTATGTCAATTAACACTTTTGAAAAGAAAATATACAAACACTGGAGAGATTCAAGATGGCCGATTAGCAGCAGCTCAGGATTGTAGCTCCCAGTGAAAGCACAGAGAGCGAATGGACGCCGCAATTTCAGACGAATTTCTGTTGCCCACAAACTGGGAGCTACCCAGCAGAGGAGCCACACGGGTCGCCAGCGCGACTCTTTTGGCCGGCCGGTGTGGCGCTTCTCAGTGCGGAGTATACGGGACTCGGTGCCCTTTGAGTCGGGCTCAGCTGGTCCCATCCCCACAAGGAGAATAGCAATTGGAAACGCTGAGGACTGAGAGTTTCACAGTAAGCACAGCTGAACCCGGGAAGGCCTAGCTCTGTGGGGAAAGGGCGTCCGCCGAAGGAAAACTAAGAAACAGAAAAAACTTCATCACCAACAAGCTAGACGTCCACTCAGACCCAATCTGAAAGTCGGCAATTACAAAGACGACAGGTGGATAAATCCACAAAAATGGGAAGAAACCAGTGCAAAAAGGCTGAGAACACCCGAAATCAGAATGCCTCTTCTCCTACAGGGGATCACAGCTCCTCATCAGCAAGAGAACAAGGCCTGATGGAGAATGAGTGCGATGAACTGACAGAATCAGGCTTCAGAAGGTGGATAATAAGAAACTTCTGTGAGTTAAAGAACATGTACTAACCCAATGCAAAGAAACTAAGAACCTTGAAAGAAGATTTAACGAAATGCTAACGAGAATGGATAACTTAGGAATACAAATGAAATGATGGAGCTGAAAAACAAAAGAGAACTTCGCAAAGCATGTGCAAGTTTCAACAGCCGAATTGACCAAGCAGAAGAAAGGATATCAGAGGTCGAAGATGAACTCAATGAAATAAAACAAGAAGGCAAGATTAGAGAAAAAAGGATAAAAAGGAATGAACAAAGTCTCCAAGAAATATGGTACTATGTGAAAAGACCTAATCTACGTTTGATAGGTGTACCTGAATGTGATGAAGAGAACGAATCCAAGCTGGAAAATACTCTTCAAGATATTATCCAGGAAAACTTCCCCAACCTAGCAAGGCAGGCCAATATTCAAGTC
>CAUYLG010060839.1:0-28506 GCA_963573385.1 Cacajao melanocephalus | reverse complement strand
GGGCGCGGGGCTCACGCCTGTAATCCCAGCACTTTGGGAGGCCGAGGTGGGCGTATCACCTGAGGTCAGGAGATCAAGAGCATCCTGGCCAACATGGTGAAACCCGTCTCTACTAAAAATACAAAAATTAGCTGGGCATGGGGGCACACGCCTATAATCCCAGCTACTCGGGAGGTTGAGGCAAGAGAATCACTTGAACCGGAGAGGCAGAGGTTGCAGTGAGCTGAGATCGGACCACTGCATTCCCGCCTGGCAACAGAGCAGGATTCTATCTCAAAAAAAAAAAAAATTAATTAAAATACCTTTTGGATTTTTGGGAAAATATCCAAATAATGAGATATCTGTTGTTTAAGTTTGGATTCAAAATTATGATGTTTACGAGTATTGATTTCATTACATTTATTTTAATTATTTACCTGGGTGGTTTGTGAAAACTGCTGAAGTTATTAAAGTTATAAAACCGCCGTTGCTGAGGGCACACCTGACTTTCCCCGGTACTGAGAGAGTGCCCAGAGAAGGCAGGTGTCACCCGCGGGCCCCCATTCCCGCCAGGCCCCGCCCCTCCCACCCCGACAGTTCCCGGGACCCGCCCCGCCCCCAGGGCCCGCCCCCGCCAGGGCAGACTCCGCCCCACCCCGCCCCCAGGGCCCGCCCCCCGCCCGCCCAGGGTGCGCTCCGCGCCCCGGGCCGCCTCCCCGCAGTCCCTGAGTCCCGAAGGCCCCGCGTCCCCGACGCACCCCCCGTCCACTCCCGCGGTCCCCGGTCGGCATGGCGCGCGCGGTGGGGCCCGAGCGGAGACTTCTGGCCATCTACACCGGTGGCACCATTGGCATGGGGAGCGAGCTGGATGGTGAGTCCGCGACCCGGTACCCTGGGTGGGGGCGGGAGCCTTGGACCGTCCTGCACCCAGGGGGACCGTGGGGGAGTCAGATCCGCGTCTGGCTGGATGTGGCGGGGGTGGGGGGTGCGGGCTGGGGTACCTCTCCTTCGGTCCGGCATTTCCCGGGCCGCCGCCGTCCTGGCGTTTGGAGCCCCCACTTGGAGAGGGGAGGTGGCGGTGCTCCCGGGAGCGCCTTGCGACCCCGGGGCCAGGCCCCCTGTGCTGCCGCTGTGCCCCTTGGGGCCAGCGCCCTGGAGCCTTGGAATATGGGGCAGGAGGGCCCCAGGGCATCGCCTGTTTCCCCTGCCCTGGACACACAAGCCCAGAAGGTTTACGAGGCTGCGAGGACCTCTCAGCAGCGACACCACGCAGGGTGTCCCCATCCCCTGGGGTCCTGGTCCAGCAGTAGGGCCTGGCACCTGCGGGGATACATGCGTTCACACCCAAGGTGGCCTCAGAGCCTGCTTCCTCTGCCACGGCATGGACCTGGTTGATCAGAGACCAGCGATTGCACCTGGGCTGAGTTCTGCCTGGGTGGGGTCAGGGCCTGGGACAGGCGCCGAGCTCCATGGGACTCCACACAGTGCTGCCAGCCTGGGCTGGGCACAGGAAGGATGGTAGCTTGGGGAACCTGAGGCCACCAGGATGGTGAGAGGACGGTTGCACTGGAGCCCCCTGAATGCCCGGGCGCCCCTACGAGGAGCCTGGGGCCCCCACGTGGGCGCTGCTGTGATGTAGGGTGCTCCCTCCTCGGGGCCGGGACAGCCCCCTCGGCCCATCTCCAACCTCTTTGCAACCCTCCACAGTCCTCTGGCTGCCTTTCCCTCGGGAGCCCTTTCAACTCCTCCCCCTCCCACTCCCTGCTGCCCCAGCCCGGCCCCTCTCCGCACATTCCTGCTTGTGCCCACCGAAGCTCTCACTGCTGACGCAGCTGGGACCCTCTCTGGCTCTGCCAGAGCCCCAGGGCCTCCCCTGGCTTGACCAGAACATTCTCTTGTCCCTTGCCAGTCTGCCAACCACTTCCCGGCCCCTCCTTTCCCTATCCATTCTCATGGCCTGTTCCCTGGCAGCTGCCCCTCCTGGCCACCCCTTTTCACTGAAGTCGCTGCTCAGAAGCCCCCAGTACTCTCTCGGTGCTCTCAGATTCCACCTGCCGCTCTGTGGCCGGTGCAGACCCCTTGGGAGGCCCACTCTGTGCCCGGCCCAGGAGACAAAGCCCAGTGGGGCTCGCCTACAAGGGGTGCAGGCACCAGGAATGTGGCTGTCCAGCTCCCAGGAGCCTCTTCTGCCCTCTGCCTCTGCCTGTGACTGGGACAAAGTCATTCACAGCTTGGCAGACGCCCCTGTGTGACACTCCACTGACAGAGTGACACGGCTCCTGTGCACGGCCCTCACAAGCCAGTGACAGAGGCTGCCGTTGAAGGGATGGCATGCATTAAGGAGCTAGTCCCAGGGGTGGGATCTGCCAGGGCCCAGTGTGTGGGTGGCGTGGAGTTTTGGGGTGGCCCAGGGAGGGCTTCTCTGAGGACATAAGGCCTGCAGCACAAAGGTGAGAGAGGGCCAGGCCAGGCCAGGTGCAGCCCTGCAAGGCACACGAGAGAGTGGGGGAGCCCAGTGAGCTGGAGCCGGCCAGAGCTGCCCCCAAGTGGGGACTAGATCCGTGGACTCTGGGCCTCGTCTGACGCCCCTGACGCTACCCCTCCAGGCTTGGTGTGTGGCCAACTGCAGTTTCATTGAGCTCAACACATAGTTCTTGAGTGACTGGAGCTGCAGGGACAGGCGGACTCTGACTGCAACCGCCCCACACACCCGTCGTGCCGGGCCCCACGTGCTCGCTGCAGCAGCCTGTGGGCACGCTCACACGCGTGCACCGTGTTTCTGGCTGCGAGGTCCTGTGTCTGGGTGGGGAACGAGAGACTTCGATGCTGGAAACTGGGTGTGGAGTGTCAGTCTTCAGGCCTGAAGCAGCCTACTGAGAGTCCTTGGTGCTGTGTGCACTGGGTCCAGGCTCCGGCCAGAGGGGGCCAGCAGGCCCTGGCTTGTGCTCAGCAGCCTGTCCTTGTGTGGTTCCGAGGTCACCCCCAGCAGTTGCTAGCTGACCCATGTGGGGCGTCCGCTTCCAGGACCCTGCAGGAACGGGCCCCTTCGGAACCCTCATGAGCTCCGAGAAGCCAGCCTGTCCCAGCCAGCGAGGGTGGTGCGTGTCAAGAGCCCCTGTGAAGGTGAGGTTCTCTCTTATCACAGGAGGAGGCTCCAGGCTGCGGGCTTCTGGGTGGCTGGCATCCTCACTGCTCACCCTCTCCACTTCAGAAAGGCTTCTAGGGAGCACATGGGTTCAGCCCAGAGGATGAAGGAGAGACAGGAGATCCGCTCTTCACCGTCTCCCTGATGAGGGGCCACCCACAGCCATGGAGCAGCGGGGAAGCCAGGGGCCGGGGGTATGGGAGACCAGGGGCCCTCGGGCCAGCTCTGCTATGTGACGGCAATCAGGCGTCCTTCTGGGATGTGCAGAGGCTTATGGTGTGGGAAGTGATGAGGCTTCCGGGAGGGAGGGCAGCACTCACAGGCCGGGGAGGGAGCCAGGCACCACCACGCCCCCATGAGTGCTGCGGTCCAGCCCTGCCAGACGTTGGTAATTTATTCCCTCTGCACTGTGGGCTCTGGCCTTCCCGGGGAGGTGCGAGGGGAGTGGTTGGTTTGCCACAGTAAAGCTGTTTGGTTGCTGTTGGAATGGCTTCTGCGCCTGCTGGTCAACAGTGGCCTGTGGGTAGAACGCTGCACACCTGGAGCCCTGCCAGAGTTCAGGGAGGGCAGAGGTGATGCCAGTGGGCACAGCCCTAGACTCACCCCTTCTCTGAGTTCATCTAAGGTATCACAGGTCAGAGGGCAGAGTGAATCCAAAAAGAGCTGATAACCCCAAGCCCAAGCTGGCATCAGTGGCCACATTCTGCGCAGCCGAGAAATTTGAAGGCTTCCTGTGCAAGCTGGGAACCCCACCTGCTTGCCGGCCTGCCCGAGCTGAGCCTGGCTCCTGGCAGGCACAGCAGGGAGGGCAGAGCTTTGGGGCCAGGCAGCTAAGGGCAGCTCCCTGCCCACTGGCCACAAGGGCCTCAGCAGCCGAGACTGTCGGAGTGACACCCGTGGCTTCTCGGTCACTGCAGAGGCCTCTGTGCTCTTGGCCTGGACCTCCTTCCCGAATGGGTGCTACATGTCACAGCCTCTCTGCCTGAGCTTGGCTTCACGGTGCCCACTGTTCTAGTGAGCAAAGCCTCCCTTCCAGGTGCTTGCCAGGGGTCCTAGGAGTTCCCGGGTCACCAGCGAACTCAGGCACCTGCCTGGCTGGGCTGGGGAGAGGTCCCAGGCAGGGGCTGGGTGGTTCCGGTTCTGGAGCTCTTGAAGCTTTTGGAGGGCCCTCACTGAGAAAAGTAATACAAGTTACAAAATCAGAGTTAGGTGTGAAAGCCGGTGTTTATTTAAAACAATAAAAGAAATTGCCCTGGCTGACCAGGCGCGATGGCTCACGCCTGTAATCCCAGCACTTTGGGAGGCCGAGGTGGGTGGATCACTTGAGGTCAGGAGTTCGAGACCAGCCATGGACAACATGGTGAAACCTCGTCTTTACTAAAAATACAAAAAAAAAAAAAAAAAAGCCAGATGTGGTGGTGGGCACCTGTGGTCCCAGCTACTGGGGAGACTGAGGCAGGAGAATTGCTTTGAACCTGGGAGGCAGAGGTTGCAGTGAGCTGAGATAGTGCCAGTGCACTCAAGCCTAGGTGACAGAGCAAGACCGTGTCTCAAACAAACAAAACAAATTGGTGCCCCTACACGCCTGTTGGAATGGCTGCTGACGCTCATAACTGACTGCTAGGGGATGGGTCGGAGCCCCAGCATCGGAAAGTGGTCCGAGTGCACCTTGGCACGAAAAGTTTCCTGGCGATATTATAGGTTTGAATTTGGCCGGGCACGGTGGCTTGTGCCTGTAATTTCAGCAATTTGGGAAGCCAAGGCGGGCAGGTCACTTGAGGTCAGGAGTTTGAGACCAGCCTGGCCAACATGGTGAAACCTCATCCCTACTAGAAATACAAAATTAGCTGGGTGTGGTGGCACGTGCCTATAATCCTGGCTACTCGGGAGGCTGAGGCAGGAGAATTGAGAATTGCTTGAGCCCTGGGGTTGGAGGCAACAGAGTGAGACTCTGTCTCAAAAACAAAAAAAGGAAAAAAAAATTTGCTCAGAGCTCCTGGGATCAAATGATTGTCTTGCGTCAGCCTCCCAGAGTTCTGGGTTACAGGCATGAGCGGAAACAACCCCTGCCAAGGCACATGTGCGGAGTCTTGCTCAGAGAGAACAGGACACCAAGGGAGTTTGTCTTGCTTTGGCCAGTTTTGCCTGCGCTGCCCACACCTCCCCCAGCAGGGAAAGCAGGGCCCACATCCTCCTCTGGCCCGGCCGCGTCACCACGCTGCAGTGTTCCTGGAAGTTCCAGGAAGCTGCTGCCCCACGAGTCACCTTGCACAACGTGAGCGTGGCCCACAAAACCTGACCACATGTGCCCCTGCCACCTTCCCGTGAGCGGGTCCGCAGACTTCCACAGACACCCCAGCTTCACCTGCCAGAGGATGGAGAGTGACATTTCGTTTCCTGCTGCCACTGTGCCGGGCGGTTGGACAACGCTGAAGTTTATTCTTGGTTCTGGAGGCCGGGGCCTGAGAGGGGTTTCCCCAGGCTGAGCCAAGGTGCCACAGGGCTCTCATCCCTCTCAAGGCTCTGTGGGAGGAGCCGCCCTGCCACCTCCGCTGCGCGGTGGCTGCCGCACTCCTTGGCCTGTGGCCGCATCACTGCAGTCATCCAGGCCAGCATCTCCAAGGGCCGCTCTGCCCCGTTGTCACATGGCCTTCTCCTCCGTGTGGCCCGCCTCCTGGTGCCCTGTGGCCTGCCTCCTGTAAGGAAACATAAGCATTTAGGGCCCACCTGGACAGTCCAGGGCCACCTCCCACCTCACAGCCCCTAACATCATCACATCCGCAAAGACGCTTCCATATGAGGTGACACTCACAGGTGCGGAGGATTGGGACGTGGACATGGACATCTTTTTTATTTTTTATGTATTTAATTTTTTTGAGACAGAGTCTCACTCTGTCACCCAGGCTGGAGTGCGGTGATGTGATCTTGGCTCACTGCAGCCTCTGCCTGCCAGGTTCAAGTGATTCTCCCGCCTCAGCCTCCTGAGTACTTGGGACTAGAGGTGCCCGCCACCACACCCAGCTACTTTTTGTATTTTTAGTAAAGACGGTTTCAACATGTTGGCCAGGCTTGTTTTGAATTCCTGACCTCAAGCAATCTGCCCGCTTCGGCCTCCCAAAGTGCTGGGGTTCCAGGTGTGAGGCACCGCGCTTGGCTCTGGGATGTCGACATCTGGGGTCCTTTTCCAGCCCACCACACATGACATGGGGACACCTGGACACTAGTGTGGGGTGGATGCTGAGCCCCCCGATGCCTGGGGTCTGAGGTTGGGTCCTTGGGGTTCACCTGGCAGCGAGTCCAGGCCTATGTCCTGGTGGCCCGTGTCCTGGCTGCACTCTTGGCCCCTCAGAGGGTGGACGGGCAGACAGACACACGAGGGCTCCCCCGTCTGCTGGCCCAGCCTGCTGGCGGGGATGATTTTGTCAGCAGCTGTACCTCAGCCGACCTGCATTGTCCACTCCGGAAATGTCCCCGGGGGCACATGGGGCTTCGTGCAAGGTCAGGGGAGACCGTGGGTGCCGCAAACCTCCACGGGGCCAATGGGGCCGGTGTTCCGGGGCCAGCGACTTAGCAGTCAGAGATGTGACCTGGCTGAGCCCAGCGGTGGAGGGGGACGGCGGGGAGGGGAGCAGCTGGAGGGATATTAGAGGGGGCTGCTTTAACGCTCAAGTTTGGGGTTAATTTGTGAACTAGTGACAGGAGATGGGTATGGCTGCAGAGGGCGAAGGGGGAAAGCAGGTGACCCTGGCTGGGGCTGCAGGACAGGATGGGGCGTTGCTGCTGGGGGAGGGAAGGGAGGGCCAGGAAGGAGCTTTGGGGCTGGCTGGAGGCCCTGGAGGGGTGGCTGAGGGGTCAGGGTTTTGTACTGAGTGGCTGGCCTCAGGGAATGAGTGGTGTGGCCAGGTGTCCATTTAGGGGACAGAACTGAGACGCAGAGGCTGCGGGAAGGTGGCAGAGCTGCTGGGGGTGGGGTCAACCTGTCTGCACTTGCTGTACGCTAGCCCCTCCAGGTCTGGGAGCTTGGGGAGGGGACCTGGGCTGGACCTGGGGAGTCACATGCAGCCCATGTCCTCTGGGAGCTTGAGGGCCAGTGAGGGAGCATGTGGGAACAGCACTACAGCCTAGGCATCTGGGAGGGCTTCCTGGTGGTGGTGGTGCCCTCATCTGGGCCTTGAGGCACCTACTGTGTGAGGAGTGGGGATGAGGCAGGACTTTAGGCCGATCCCGCACATCCACAGTGAGGCCAAGGCTGAGCCCCGGGGGTCTTCATGGGGAGTGCGCACCGAGCATTTGGAGAAAGGGAGGGGGCAGGGGCAGGGGCAGGGCCTGGGTGGAGCCGCTGGAGACCTGGGCAGAGCTCCTGGGCCTGTCCGGGTGCGAAATGAGGAATCACCAAGGGTCCAAGGCAGGAAGTGATGACTTCTAAACAGGGGTCAGCGGCCCCCACTCTGAGGGGTCCCAGGGCAGGTGTAGCCCTTCCTCCCAGTCTCTGACTTTCATGAGGCTGGAGCCCCATTCCACCAGCTCTAGTCCTGCCCCTCAGGGAGGAGGAGGCCATGGCTGCCGGCCCCTGACCCCATTGTCCACCCGGACTCTGCCTGCAGTGCTCCTGCCTGGGACGGGCCTGGCTGCCACTCTGAGGACGCTGCCCATGTTCCATCATGATGAGCACGCCTGAGCCCTCGGCCTCCCTGAGGACACCCTGGTGCTGCCGTGAGTGTGGGTTCCTTCCAGGCCCTGGCAGGGCATGGCTGCTGGGAGGCGCCGATCCCGAGGCTGGGCACCGCTGGCGAGGCCCACATGAGCCATTTGCTCACCCCCATCTCTGACATCCCCACACCTTAGGGGGCTTTAGGACTGACCAGCAGCCGCCTTCCACCAGCACCTGAGCCTCGCAGTGCTCTGGGAGGAGGGCAGGGCCTGCAGGTGCCCCTGTGCCTGGTCCCACCTTCCCCGCTCACCCTCCTTCCACACCCCCAGCCAGGCTGGTTTGGCAAGTGTGATGGGGGTGTCCCTGTCCAGGGACCCTGTATCTCAGGAGCTGGCTGTCCCAGGTGGCCTTGCCCCCAGCAGGGAGGTCCCTCCATTTCTCAGCTCTGGATCCAGCTCCCTAAACTGACCCACACACAGATAGGGTGAACTGGCAGTCGCCCTCGTGGTGGCTGACCGCCGCAGCCACCGCAGGCCAGCTTCCTCCAAGCATCCTCTCCTGCCTGGGTGGGGGCTGGTCCCAGCTGCCTCTCCGAGCTGGTATTGGAAGAGGTCAGCTGGGAGCGTCCTATCCTGGCCGAAGCCCTCACCCCTATGGGGGGGGCTTTAGGTGGGAGGGGGGCTCCAGGTGGGAGGGAGGCTGGGACCTGTAGCTGCAATGCTGAGAACTTGCTGTGTGCAGAGCCCTTGGTGTAGGGGCCCCAGCTCAGCCAGAGGGGAACAGAGCGGGTCAGGGGATTTAGAGCAGGAGGAGGTGCAGAGCTGGAGCCTGCTGTTCCTCCTACTGCTCTCGTCCTGCAGCCCGGCCAGCCCCAACCAGAGGATCCTCTACACCGTGCTGGAGTGCCAGCCCCTCTTCGACTCCAGTGACATGACCATCGCTGAGTGAGTTCGCGTTGCCCAGACCATCCAGGTAGTGGGGCTCGGGAGTGCTCGGTGGGGCTGTGGGATGTGGCCGGGGCTGTGGAGTGTGGGTGGGGCGGGAGAGTCGGTAAGACTGTGGAGTGTGGGTGGGGCTGTGTTGTGTGGGTGGGGTTGTGTTGTGTGGGTGGGGTTGTGTTGTGGGTGGGGCTGTGTGGGTGGGGCTGTGGGGTATGGGTGGGGCTGTTATGTGGGTGGGGTTGTGTTGTGGGCGGGGCTGTGGGGAGTGGGTGGGGCTGTGTGGATGGGACTGTGGGTGGGGTTGTTGTGGGTGGGGCTGTGGAGTGGGTGGGGCTAAGCATGGGTGGGGCTGTGGAGTGTGGGTGGGGCTGTGGGCATGGGCGGGGCTGGTGGATGGGCGGGGCTGGTGGATGGGCAGTGGCCTGCAGAAACACTCTGGGACAGGGGAGGAGCTGCGAGGTCTGGGGTGGAGCTGGCGTGCCCAGCCTAGGATCTGGGAGCATCTGGAAATGGCAGCTTCAGGAAAGGGCAGGGTCCACGTGTCAGAGTTGGGGGCAAGGCTCTGAGGCCCTCTCCCCCATGCAAGCTGGGGATGGGTGTATAGGGCCACGTCGACTTCCAGGTGAGGACACAGTGGGAACAGCTATCTTAGCCTGTCCCTGTTAGTACCTGGGGTGTGGTGTGCGATGCTACCTCGAGGGCAGACAAGCTCCTTGTACCTGGCTGGTGACCTGCTCACTGCCCTCTGTCCCATCCCCAGTTGGGGTCTTGGTGGGTTTAGGACCACAGCATCTCTGGCAGAGTCTTGTGGTTTATAGCGACCTGTGTGCTCACCCTGCAGGCAGAACCGCCCCCCTCCCCTGCAGGTAGAACTGCTCCCCCCCATCAGCTTTCCTTCTCCATTCTCTGCCATCATAGGACGCTGCCGAGTTACCTGAGCTGCCTCCACTGGGTGGTGGCTTCCTGCCCCTCCAGTCCCAATTCTCACCTGCTCCCCTTACAAACCCCCTGCTCCCCTGAGTAGGAACATCTGGGCTTCCCCTGCCCAGCAGCGGGGTGGGGGGCAGCACCACCCAGGACAGGCTGCTCCATTTGTGGCTGGCAGCCCCCACAGGCCAGGCCTGACTGCATTTGAGGCCCACCGAGGGTGCCCTGCCCAGCCTCACAAAGAAAGGCCTTCTCAGCGCAGGTGGCCCAGCCTGCCGTCTTTCCACGAGTGGCCAGCAGAGGGTGCCCTTCCCCTTCTCTGCCTCAGCTCCTCTGCAGTTCCCAGGCCTACAACGCTTGGTCTTTTAATGGCCCACCAGGACGCCCAGGCTTGGTATGGGGCTCTGGGCTCTTGGAACGGTGCCCTGGCAGCCACCGCCTGGGCTAGCTACCCTCTGGGGTGTGGTGGCTGGAGGACGTCCCTGAGTGGCCAGCCTCACTGCTGCCCTTCAGTGTCCTGCCCACCTGCCCAGGTCCAGATTCAGGCAACCTGCCGGATAACCTGCTGGCTCCTGGCCATGGCGGTGACTTGACCCTGTAGGGGTCCCTGTTCCTACCATGTGTCCTTGCCTGACCTGTGCTCTGGGCTGCGAGGCTCATGTACCTCCACAGCCCCCTGCTGCCATCGAGAGGCGCTTCCACCCTTGGGGAATGCGCAGAGTCCCCTCAAAGGGACCCATTCTTTCGTGCTCTGAGGGGATCCCCCATGTGGTGGGTGCACCTGAGTGGCACAGAAGCCTCGGGGCAGGGAGAGCGTGGGGGTCCCCAGACCCCATGCCAGGGGCTCACCTTCCAGAGAGGGCCTTCCAGGCTGGGGTGCCATGGGCGCCTCCCCCAGTCCCCCCTCCGCCTCTGGGCCCTCTCCCGGTGCTGCACCCTCCCCCACACCCGCTCCCTGAGGGGCCGGCCTGCCTGAGCTCACCCCTCCTGCAGAGGCACTATGAGTGGTACCACAGCTTTGTGGTCATCCATGGCACGGACATCATGGCCTCTGCCGCCTCGGTGCTGTCTTTCATGCTGGAGAACCTGCAGAAGACGGTCGTCCTCACCGGGGCCCAGGTAACCCCCAGGCCCAGGGCTCCTAGGAATTGGGGCTTCCTGAGGCCACAGGGCAGGTTGGCACTGTGGGACCCCAAGCTTCCTGCTCAGCCCAGCAGCTCCTGAGGTGGCTGCTGCAGGGCTGGTGCTGGGGCTCGCGACTACTCAGGTCCCTCCCGGGTGCCAGTGCCACCTGCCCCAGGGGTAGAGTCCTCTCCTGCTGGTGGCCCTGGGAGCTGTGAGGTCCCAGAGCACCCAGAGCCAGGCCCACGTCGGCCCTGGGGACACCAGGCATCCCTTCTCCTCCCGATGCGTCCTCAAAGCTGCTGCCCACCTCGACGTCCGCGCAGCAGGGTGGCCAAACACGGAGCAGCCTTGGCCCCTCTCTTTTCCCTCTTTGGTCACCCTGCTCTGGTCCCTCTCTTTTCTCCACCCACTGTGGTTCCAGGTGATGCCATCCTGGGGCCCCTGGCGCACGATTTCCCCGCCTCCCTCACCCTAACCCTGCACAAATCCCACAAGCCAAGGACAGTGGAGTGTTCTGATAAACTGGATTTGTGTGGAGGTGGCAGGGAGGTCTGCTGGGGGCTGACTGGGGTCCCTGCTGCCTGTGGGTGGCAGTGGGCACCTGGGTCCTCTGGGATCCTTTCCCACAGCTGAGACCAAGATCTCACATGGGAAACCAGTACCCATGTCCCTTTGAGCTTGGTGGCAGCTCCAGAAAGCTCCATGGAGGCTCCCCTAGGAGGTCGGCCGGGTGTATCCGGGGAGGCAGCTCAGTCACCCCCTTCTGCTTGCCCAGTGCCGTCTCCCTCTTCCCTCCAGGGTCTCCTGGGGCCGGCTGCACAGACTTGTTAGCGTTGGAGCAGTGCCTCCTGCCCCGGAGCCTGAGAAGGAGGGACAGGGCTCAGGAGGGACAGGGCTCAGGACGGACAGGGCTCAGGCTGCTTCTCCTCTTCCCAGACCTTCCCTAGCCCCGGGAGAGCAGAATGTCCCCTGGGCCTTCCCATGGGGACCGAAGGCACATTGGCCCCAGGAACGAGCACTGCAGGCCCCAGGAACAATTACACGCATGTTTTCCTAACCCTGATGTTGGCCTGCATTGTGGAAACTGAGGCTCATAGGCCAGGGGCTCACCCACAGCCACACACCACGTGAGGGTTGAGCCAGGGAGGGCCCAGGACCCAGGACTGCTGCCCCTGGCCAGGGCTCTCTCCCTTCAGAGGCCCTGCACTGACCACTGCCCGGCCACCTCCCCATGAAGACCCGTGCAGAGACACGCTCCTCTCCCCCCGTGCAGTCCTGCCCACTTGTGCCCTCCTGGGATGCACCACTCAGTCAACCACAGGGCACGGTTGCCCATGCCAGACACAGGCAGCTGCGGGAGGGGCACTGTGCCTGGCATCCCCGGCAGTTCCTCCCCGTCCCAGCCCACCCACCCCTCACCCCATCACCCTCCACTCAGCCCACAGTTCTGCTGGGGTAGCGAGGGATCTGTCCCGAGGGCCAGGCAGCTGGGCTGGGAGGCCTGCGATGTGTTCTCCAGTGTGGGCACCTGCTGGCCCTTGCTGACAGCACTGTGCACTTCGACCTGTAGAGGGAGCTGGTGGGGGGGGTTGAGGCCCTGGGTGCAGGCTGGCATCGTCTTCAGGGACCGCTGTGGTTGGCGGCCTTGGAGACGGTCTTACTGCCCAGCTGCTCTGAGCGCCCCGTTCCCCAGTACTCCCATCTGCAGGCTGTGCGCTGCAGTCCAAGACTGCCTGTCCTTCTCTCCCCCACACCCTGCCTGGGGCTCCTGGGCTGGGCCTGGGGGTCTGCCTGGAGAGATGAGCCGGGCATCCCGGGCTTCCTCCGGGCTTCCCAGGCCGCAGCTCCTCCCTGGCCTCTCCCCCAGGTGCCCATCCACACCCTGTGGAGCGACGGCTGTGAGAACCTGCTGGGGGCACTGCTCATGGCCGGCCACTATGAAATTCCAGGGGTATCCGCCCTGGTGCATGTGGAGGTGGGGCAGCGGCGGGTCCTGGAGAACAGCCGGGAAAGTCCCCCAGCCCCTCCCCAGACGCCACTGCCAGTAGCTGGGTGCACTGTCTTTTAGGTCTGATATTAGGGATATTTACCTTAGAGATATGTATGTAAGTTTCCATAAAAATAGGCAGCCAGCATGGCTTTGAAGGGCGCCGTTTTCCCTCTTGCATGCCTGTCCCTGTTCTATGTGGTGTCCCAGGAAGATGTGTACAGCGATCTCCCCACCCTGGGGCGGGGGCTTTACCCAAGGCCCTTGAGCAGCTTGACTACAGCCCGATGCCGAGCAGGGGTCTGGGGGACTCCCATTCGCCATGGGTGGGGGCCTCCAGATTAGCCGTGCTCGATGCACCTTTGGGATGAGGTCCCAGGGCTCCCTGAGGAGCAGGGGTAGGGGCAGTGGGCAGGCGAGAAGGGAGGGAAGGATGGTGCCCCTCCTGCCGCCCAGCAACTGCACACTCCAGGCCCTGGGGTTCCCAGGCCCTTGCAGGCTCCAGTTGGCCTGGTGGTAGGTGGCAGGGCAGGGAAGGGCCTGAGGCGGGCAGTACCTGCTCCCAGGAGGGTCTCTGCCTGCGGTGGGTGGGGTTACAGTCCCGCCTCCCCCTGGGTCTGGGCACCTCGTTGATGGCAGGGAGGAAGCTGGAGGGCAGGGGGTTGGGGACAGGCTGATCATCTCTGAGCACGGTGGCTCCCGTCCTGCAGGTCTGCCTCTTCTTCCAGAATCAGCTGTTTCCGGGCAATCAGACGACCAAGGTGGACGCTCGGAGGTTCGCGGCCTTCTGCTTCCCGAACCTGCTGCCTCTGGCCACCATGGGTGCTGATGTCACAAGTAAGCCTGGAGAGAGCAGGGCCAGGTGCTTGCCCAGGGCCGGTGCCAGGGAAGTGCTGCTGCAGGGAGCTGGTGGCTGCGACTCAGCAGAATGTAAGGGCACCGTGCCTGGCTGGAACTTGGCCTGCCTTGGTTCTGCCCTGGCCTGTGGACAAGCACCCAGTGTCTTCGCTTCTCAGGACAAGCCGTGTGTCTGAGATCGGGCTCTGTGGTAGACTTGCGTGTTGCCCCAGGGCCCCTCAGCAGGACAGGACAGAGGAAAATGCCTGGCTCTACAGGCGAGAAACTGAGGCCGAGAGAGGCAGGTTCCCACAGGGAGGCACAGACGCAGGCCTGCAGGCTGACTCCTGCCCCGGCTCTCACCCGGTACCTTCTTCCTGCGGCTGCCTCCAGCACCCTCTAGGGAGTGTGAGGCCGGTACACATCAGCGTGTCTGACGCGTTACAGCGCCGGGTCTCAGGGGCCTGGGCCGGGGCCCACTTGTTCACTGAAGCCGGGGCAGCCCACAAGGCTTCTTGGAGGAGGTGGCTTCTGAGCTGGTGCTGGTGGGGTACTTGCCCACGCTGGATGAAGGTACGCGGCCCCTCCAGCCCAGGGAGAAGGAGCAGATAGAGGTGTGGGCAGCTGCGCTGTGGTCCCGGCTCCCCAACTGTGCCTGACTCACACCTTATCTGGGGCTCAGAGTGGAGTTTCTGCTGGTGGGTGGACCCTGCCCATAGGGCAGAGGCCCATGCTCTGGGTTCCAGGGACTCCGCCAGCACCAGTGCCATGCCTGGGCAGGCCACGGGGCTCAAGACACACCAGCCTGAGGCCCGGGGTGGCAGAGCAGCTCCTGGGTACAGCATGAAGGCTGGGCTGGACGGGAGGCTGCCCTGGCCCCAGCCCCCACCCCCCAGAGTGTTTCCCATGTGCAGGTGGGTGTGGGAACCTGATGCCAGGCTGTCGGGCGGGTTCCGGCACCTGGTGTTGAGAAAGCCCAGGTCTTGCTCAGGGCGTAGCTGCTGAGGTCCTTGGGGAGAGGCATGGCTTGGCAATGCGCACCCCCACCCTCCCTGAGCCAGCTGGGCCAGGGTGCTGGCTGCCAGCACCCTGTCAAAGGCTTGTCTTGGACTTCTTACCTATTGTCTGGGAAGTGAGGGCTGGGCTGGTCCCAGAGTTGGCTTGGTGGTCCTGGCCGCAGTCTGCTTGGTGCCACGGGGTGGGGGGGATGCGTGGGAGGCTTCGGGGAGGCCCTGCTGGCCCTGTCCTTTCCATGTGTCCGAGGAGACCACACTGTCACCCCCGGTCACATCCTGTACCCTTACCCTTCTGTGCTGAACCCTGGCCCTGGCCCACCCTGCTAGGGCCCTTGGAGCAGAGGAGAGTGGAGAAGGGAGCATTGCTGTGGGGTCAGGCCAGGCCTGTCACTCACCAGCCGTGGTCACCCCAATGCAGAGCCCCAGAGCCCTCCTTGTGCACTGGGAGAAGCCACCTCCCTCCCAGACACGTCTCAGCCTCCCCAGCTGTGCCACATCAGCTTTGAGGCCCCAGACTACACCCTTTGGCTCCTGCACTAAGTTCCCTGTGAAACGGGGCCATGCCCCTCCTGGGGGCATGGGGCCGAGCCAGCAGGCCTTGTCTGGCCATAGGGCCATCAGCCTTCCTCTCTGCCCCTGGGCATGGGGCAGTCATTCCTTTGACCTCCAGGAGGCCTGAGTGGCAATGATGGGCTGCAGGGGTGGCCTCCACAGACTCTAAGGAGGTGAGGGTCAGTGCAGGGCGGGTGTGGCCCCCTTTGTCCCCGCGTAGCCCCCTTTGCAGCCACAGCGCTTTGCTGATGGCAGCAGTGCCTCTCCTCCCCGCTGCAGACGCCTCATCTGCTTGTCCAGCTGAGACGCGCGCCCTTGGTTAAAGGACGTCTTGCCACTGTTGCGTGGGTTTGTGGCTGATGCCACGGCCTCTGGTGGGGTTGGGAGGCTCACGGCCGGGTCCCTGCTCTCCGCCATCCCCAGCACCCCACATCTCCCCTCTTCAACTCCACCATGCCAGGAAAATCCTTTTATCACATGCAGGCTGCTCTGGCAGAAGCGGCCGGGGACGCGTGGGTGGACATCCACCTGTGAACGGGGGAAGAGCCCTACGCGGGGGTCCCGCTGCCCAGGTTCCTGTCCCGGCACTGCGCCGGGCTCTGCAGGTGCCCAGGCCCTTCTCCATCTCAGGCCTCAGTTTCTCTGGGCTGGGCTCTCGGGCCTCCAGGATGCTGACTGCCCTGGGCAGGCTCTGATGCCCCACAGTGCGGTGGGGGTGCTGGTGTCTGGCCCTGCTCAGAGGGAGGTTTCTGTGAGTGTGCATAGGGGCTGAGGGCACGGACTGCATCCTCCGCGCTGGCCTCTGAGGGGTTGGGAGCTGGGCTTGTGGCGTCAGCCCCCCACCTCAACCCACAGTGGAGTGGGAAGGTCGGGAGAGCCCTGCGGGTCGAGTGCTGCCAGAGCGGCAGCCTTCAGAGCACAGGCGGGCCCTCTGGGAGCTCTTCTGCATCGCCGGGTTTGAGGGTTACTGACCCCATATATCCACCCCTCTTCCCTTTCCCTGGGGCCTGCACCACTGCCATCACCCGCCCTGGGCATGGGGAGGGGGTGATGGGCGCACATTAGGATTTTAGGGTGAATCAGATGGAGGCCTTCTCTCCCCAGAGGTGAGGGGTCCGAAACACCATTCATCCACTCATTCATCCCCTGACCGGGTGGGCAGTGGGCACAGTGGGGCCTGGTAAGGGGTGGAGGAGGCTGGCTGGCCCGATGATGCTGCCCCATGTGTGACCCAGCGCAGTGAGTGCCGGTGGCTCCCCAGCTGGGCCCGCCTGTCTACCTGCCTCTGCAGCACCCACCCGAAGCCCAGGCAGCCTGCAAGACGCAGCTAGACCTCCATTTCTGCGGGACCCTCCTGCCCCCTTGCCTGGCCTGCAGAGGTTCCCTGGGCCATCACCCTTGAGGCTGCCTCCCCCATTGCTCCATCATGGGTGTCTCGCTGGCCGGCAGGCACCTCCTCCTCAGTCCCGTGCACACTGTGGAGCCTGGCACAGTGTGGAGTGCGCCGAGGCCTGGGGGGATTTGCCTGTGGGAGAGGAGGCAGGGCGGGGGCGGGCACTGAGGCTCCAAGGCTCTCGGGGCTCTGAAAGCGGGGGGGGGGGGCAGCGGCGCAGAGGGCCAGGCGCCGGGAGGGGGTCTCGGCTGGCGGGAGACCTGCAGGTGCCACACAGGCCCTCCCCTGTCCCTGCAGTCAACCGGGAGCTGGTGTGGAGGGTTGGCAGGAAGGCCGAGCTGGTGGTGCATGGCAGCATGGAGCAGGACGTGGATCCCTGCTGCCCTGGTAGGGACCGCCCTGGCCCTCCTGCTCTGTGGCCCTGAGCCCCAGCCCTCTGCGGCTCCCACGGCTCCCAGGCTCCCTGGGGCCCTCACCAGCCAGTGCAGACCCCACATGGACCTGAAATGTCCACAGTGTGGCCCACTGGCCCGAGGCCCTCTCCCCGTCCCTCGTCCCCTGTCCCGTCCCTTGTCCCTCATCCCTTATCCCCTGTTCCCCATCCCCTGTCCCTTGTCCCTTGTCCCGTCTCCTGTGCTTAGTGCTTTTCAGCCTTCAGGGAGTGGGCAGGGCTGGTGCGCGGCTCGTACGGGACTAATGGGTCCTCCCCCAGATTCCAGCTGGCTCAGAGCCCCCCTGCTGTGCTGGGCAGGGGTGTTAGCGCTGGGGCCTCTGACGGCCTTCTCAGCTCCTCTCCTGCCTCTCTGAAATGTTTCCGCGGTGTTCTGCCACATAAGGCCTTCGTCCCCACAGATAGGGTGGCCCTTTGGGAGAATGTGGGGGGAGCAGTCCCTCTAGATGGCAGCAGCCATGCCCACCTGCTGGGAGCCCTACTATCCTGGGAGCAGAGTGGGCACTGGCTGCTTCTGGCTTGGGGTCCCTTTCCTTGGGAGGGCATGGAGCAGGCCTTGGTGGTGCCCAGGGCGGACACCCTCACCATCCAGCCCCCACCGCCCAACAGGTTCGGGCATTCCTGCAGCCTCCCATGAAGGGCGTGGTCATGGAGACCTTCGGCTCCGGGAACGGACCCAGCAAGCCCGACCTGCTGCAGGAGCTGAGGGTGGCGACCGGGCGTGGCCTGGTCATTGTCAATTGTACCCACTGCCTCCAGGGGGCTGTGACCACAGACTATGCAGCAGGCATGGTAGGACCGGGAGAGCAGGGCCTAGCGGGGAAGGGGATGGCAGAGGCGGGCTCTGACCCACCCGTCCCAGGCTGGGGGCCGTGGTGAGTGCCCTTCCTGCCCACACACCCCCTCCTTGCAGGCCATGGTGGGAGCTGGCATCATCTCAGGCTTCGACACGACGTCAGGGGCTGCCCTGGCCAAGCTGTTGTATGTGCTGGGCCAGCCTGAGCTGAGCCTGGATGACAGGAAGGAGGTGCGGGCGTCCTTGGGCTGTGGGGTCCTCTCGGTGTGCACACGCGTGTCAGCTGGCTCCCAGGGGCACGCCTGGGGTGACGCAGGAAGAGACTGGCTGGCCCAGGGTGTGCCCTGTTTGGGAAGGGGAGGGATGTGGCCCCGTCGTGGGGAAGGGCAGCTCCAGGCCCAGGCGCCCGCCAGCCCTCACTCGACCCCCAGCCGAGGCTCCACCTGTCCTGGCGGCTTTTCAGCGTGCGCTGAGACCTGAGGCTCCCCAAACTGTGGCCAGGAAACCCTCCCCTGCCTCCACTCTTCCCGGAGGGTGGGGCTCAGACCCAGCTGGCCCCAGACCCTTGGGCTGCCAGCCTCTGGGGCTGGGCAGAGGCCTTTGGGGCCCCTGGAGCCCCTGAGCTGGTAGGGCCGAGGAGTGGGTCTGGCCCTGCAAGGGGCCCTGAGGAGTGGAGCACACATGGCCGAGGCTCAGGCGGAGGGCATCCCCACCTGTGCCTCAGGAGCCTGGCCCTCCAGGATATTCTGGGCTACACATCCGGCCCTCACGGAGCCACTTCGCCTCTGTTCTCTTCCCCAGCTGCTAGTGAAGGACCTTCGTGGGGAGATGACGCTGCCCTCGGCGGAGGAGCGCTGGCCCTCACTGCAGGGCACCACGCTGGGCTGTGGGGTCTCCTGGCTCCTCAGTCTGAGCGGCGGCCAGGTAATAGTGTGGCATGTGGGCCTGAATGGCAGCTGGGGGCTGTATGCCCTCTTGGTCCTCCTGGGATGCACCAGGCAGCCACGAACCCCTGTAGCCATCATTCCAGCCCAAATAGCCAGGCACGCCCGGGTTCTGGGGCCCAGGAGGAGGGGTTGCAGGGTCCTTGGGGTAGCATGCAGGAAGGACCAGGCGGTGGCACACAGCAGGGACCCTGGGGGCCAGGGCTTGGCAGGCCTCTGCCTTCTGACTGGCAGCACTGCCTTAGTGTGGGGCTGCCTGGGGAGCTGCCTGTCCAGGAGACGGGTGGGTGTCAGGGGGCGGGGCTGCTTGCTCTGGGCTCTTTCAGGCTCTGAGCATCAGGGCTTCCACGCCCCGACCTGAACCCGGAGATGAGGGCCAGCCTTTGAGCATGTCTTCTGCACAACTGGGGTGCCTAGACCTAGGAAGGGGTGTTTCCAAGGCCTGGGGTCTGAGGGGGATGGGGCCTCCATGCACCCTACAAATGCCCCCTTGGCTGCTAGGCCATGTATCCAGGCCTGACATGGGGCCTGGCAGGCCAGACAGCCTTGCTCCCCACTGCCTGGGGTCCTGCCCCAGGCCTCAGTTTCCCCCATGCAGGGATGGACCTGTCTTGTGAGCCATTTGCTGCAACTGCTGAGGTGGGTGATGGGCAGATGGAAGGGGCTGGTGTGTGTGGTGTTGTTAGGGTGGCTGCATGGGGCCTGAATGCTCTATGGAGGCAGGCCAGAGGCGGCAGCCTGGTCACCAGGCCATGCCATACCCGCTGGGCATGGTGGCACCTATGGGGCCTCTGCAAGGACCCCAGCCTTCTGGCATCTTGGGGAGCTCCTGGATGCCAGGTGCTGGGGGCATGTGGCTCTTCTGGGAAGGTGCAGCTGTCGGAGCAGGGCCTTTCTTCCAGGGGAGGGGCCTGCCTCCCCTTCTCACACTCCCCTCATGCAGGTAACTTACAATTCTGTTCCAACAGCGGTGGGGACAGATGGGAGAGTCTTGGAGGGTGGGTGGCAGGCCCTGGCCACATACCTGGTGAGGACAGGGCCGGATGGTGGCCTCATGGCCTGGCCTTGGCTCCTGGGGCAGGGGTCCTAGGTGGGCCTGGGTGGGGTGGGGTAGTGAGGCTGAAGGGCAGGGGTCCCAGGTGGGCCTGCGTGGGGTGGTGAGGCTGAAGCCCAGGCCTTCCGACATGGCAACTCAGGTTCCTTCTCACCCACACCCTGGGCTCCTCGGCCCCCTGCGTGTTGGCTGGCAGAGGTCACACAGCACCAGGGACCGCTGGTTCCGCTGACGCCAGAGGGAGGTGTGGGTTCCAGGGTGCCGCCTTCCCCACCCAAGAGGCAGATGCCCTGATACCCAGCCTGGCCTGTGTTGCCACCCAAGCTGGTGACCTGGAGGTGCTGCAGGTGCTGGTGGAGCTGGTGAGCCTCCCCCACCTGGGGCCCAGCCCCAGCCATGCCTGGCCCGGGAGCTCTGGACCCCTGCAGGCAGGAAGGCCTCTCAGCCCCCCACTGACCACACTAAACCCTGGTCTGCCAGACTGGGCAGTGGGGCTGTCCTGCCAGCTGGCGGGGTCTCACTGTGGCTTTGAGGGTGGGCACGGGGGCTGTGCTGGGCCCCATCTTCAGAGGGACCCCACCCTCCCCATGGCCTACCTGGCCCTGCCTGGCCCTTGCTCAGGGGTCTCATGTCCTTGTGTCACCCCAGGGCAGTGACCTGAGCCTGGTGGACTTTAATGGCCAAACCCCGCTGCACATGGCTGCCCGGGGAGGGCGCACAGAGGCAGCTGCCGTGCTGCTGCAGTGAGGTGTGGATGTGAACGCCCGGGACACGGACGGCCTCAGCCCGCTGCTGCTGGCTGTTCGGCACAGGTACTGGGGCCAGGGCCCCACAAAGCTGCCTCTGGCAGGTGGACACAGAGAGGCCGAGGGTTCCTGTGTTCACACAGCCTCCTGGGGCTGGGCTGGGAGAGGCTGAGGACGCCTGCTTCCTAAAGGCCGCCCACGCAGCCCAGGGCCCAGTAAGACCCCGCCTAGAGTTTTCAGAAAACAACAATGGTATGGACGAAGCCGGTGGGTGCCCAGGTGCTCTCCGAGTCATCCCCATGCGCCTTTGGGTGTGGGGGGTGCCCAGCTGCTCCCCGAGTCATCCCCGTGCGCCTGTGGGTGTGGGGGGTTGGGGTGGAGGTGGGGCAGAAGGCCCTGGCCTGGTAGCCAGACAGGGTAAGTAAAAAGCAGGCTAGTCGGCGGCAGATCTAGGGTGCGACAGGCCACTCGGGCCCTGGAAGACAGGTCCAGCCCCCGCATGTGGGAGTCCCTGGCCCCACCCAGCAAGCCCCCGGCAGAGTGCGAGCATGTGCCCTGCGGAGGGGGCGGGGCCGGCACTGGTGGGATGGGGTCATTTCCCCCTTCCTACTGTTTATTGCCCTGGATGCCCAGCAGCCTGGGCCTGGGAAGGCGGAGGACCTGTCTGCCGGTGCCAGTGCCCAGACCCACATGTCTGCTCGGAGACCCCAGGGCTCCTGGAGATTCCCCCTGCGGGTGGGAGGACTTGGCCTGCAGGACCCTGGGTTCTTTGCGGGAGTACTCAGGAGTCCGTGGAGAGAGTGCAGGTCATATGACCCTGAGGTGCTCAGTCGTGAGTCCCCTCCCCAGCGGTGAGCCCTGGGGTCGGGTGTGGTGCCCTTTGTGAAGGGGAAGACTGGCATAGAAGGTACTTTCCAGGGCCTGTGAGCATTGATGGGGTACTCAAAACAACAGGAGAGAACAGCGTGGTGGACAGCAGGAGGAGGGGCTGTGAAGGTGCTCCCAGCCCCAAGGCTGGGGTGATCCGGACTGGAGATTCTGGTCGGGGCGTCCTTGGGCGTGGGTGGGTGGTGAGGAGGGGAGCTCACACAGTCCTGCCCCCTCCTGACACAGGACCAGGCTCACAGCAGCCTCCCCATCGGTCTCCCAGCCTCACTCCCCTGCCTGGCCCCGCTGTGCCCAAGTGTGGTGTGAGGAGGCCCCCGCCTCACACCTCTTCCCAGCCTCCTAACAGGGGAGGGATGGGGGTGTTTGTGGTGCGTGGCAGAGGTGGGGGCGCGGTCAGCGATGATGGTGCAATGGTTAGGTCACCTGATCCAACGGGCTGTGTGGCTTCGGGCCTTTGTGCCTCTGCTCCAAGGCCTTGCTAGAGCCCCGCCCCCGCCCCTACAGACTCCACTGTCTGTGCGCCCTGCCCCCACCCCACCCCAAGGGCAGGCAGCAGGATTGAGTCAGTGTTCCCTGGGCCTGTCCGAGGAGGTCAGGGGACATGATCAGCGTTTGGGTGTGCAGTGGGGCCTGTCAGCTCCTGTGAGGCTATCCTCTAGGCTGGGTTCTCCCCTTAAGATGGGTGGGGGAGACCAGGCTGGGAGGAGCCAATGCCCTCCCCTGTGGGGCTGGGTGCAGGGGTGCCGCAGAGTTGACCCCCACTCCTTGCAGACCTGAGCTGTCCTAGGAAGGTATCTTGGACAAATGGAGGTGGTGGGACCCCGAGATGATGTCACATGGGCTGGGGCAGAGAATTAGGGGGCTGGGCCCTTGTCTGAGGCTAGGGCTGTGGGGTCCTGGGAAGGCAAGTCCCTGTCCCCATGCACAGGACATGAGCCTGGCTGGCTCCTGGGTGAGGTGCAGCCGGGCTGGGCTGGCCAGAGCAGAAGGTCAGCACACTCCTTCTTATGCAGGCATCCGGGCATCGTTGGGTTGCTGCGGGCGGCCGGGGCCTCCCTGTCTGCCCAGGAGCTGGAGGAGGCAGGGACGGAGCTATGCAGGTGAGCTCGGCTAGAGCGCCTGTGCCTTCAGGGATGTGGGAGACACAGCTCGGAGAAGGGAAACCAGTCCTGCTGGGAGGGACAAGTCAGTCAGGGTGTGGGGGCTTCAGAGGAGAGGCCCGCTGACTTCCGCGTGCACCATCCTGGCTGACTGGAAGAGGTGTCTGCCCTGCACCACGGCACGGGGCAGTTCCCAGCTGAGCGAGCAGTCCAGCAAGGGTGTGTGTGCGCCCGTGTGTGCGTGTGTGCATGCATGTATGTGTGCTTGTGTGTGTGTGTGTGTGTGTGTGTATGGGTGGTGGGCTTGAGGAGGGGTATGGGAATTGGTGGTCAGGTGTGAGAGGGCTGGGCTGTGGGCTGGAGGGTGGCAGGGGCTGCATTTGGGGAGGTTGGGGCAGGTGGGGCACAGGGGAGCTGAAGCCCCGGGCAGGTGACAGGTCTTGTGAGCTCTGTTCTCCCCAGTGTGGTTCCTGTCGTGGGATGAACTGACCTACCTGCTGGCCTTATGGCACCAGTGGCCAATGTGCCTTCCGACCACATGCTCGTGCTGCCTGACTGACCACCGAGGCAGGCTCAGGGCTTCTGACCTCACGTTATTGTTGGGGAGACTGAGGTGCAGGGAGGCCCTCGATGCGGGTGTTGGTTGTGGGGATGAGTGGAGCTGGGCCAGCACTGCAGGGATCTCTGTGGCAGCCAGAGGCGCTTCCCCTCCCCCACCTTGTGCCTGGTGACTTGGTGCTGCCTCCTGTGCCCGGCTTGGGACCCAAAGGGAGAGTCAGAGGCAGAAGACCTGGGCCGGGTGCAGGTGGTGGCTGGGGTGGGGATGCTGCGAGTGTCGGGGTGTGTCCCTGGAAGTCCAAGTCCCAGGCTTGGGCAGTGGGTGCTGGCGGAGGCTCGGCGGACTGGCTGGGTGGGGAGTGGGTGGATGAGCAGCCCTGGCTCCTCCTCTGGGATGGGCCCACAACCTCTGGGCTTGCCTTTGAAGGGATGTCTGGGGTGACTTGGTCCAGATTTGCACTCTAGGCAGGTCTTGTTGGCTCCATTGACAGATGGGGAAACTGAGGCAGCAGTCAGGTCCTGTGGTCCAGGACTCTGCTGGGAAGTGGCCTGGCCAGCCCAAGCCGCTGGGTGGACATGAGCCCCTCAGCCAGGCCTTCCCAGGGACCAGTGTGTTTGTGAGGTTTGGCCTCTTGGGGCGAGTCCAGGAGGGGCCAGTGGGACCATACAGAGGACTCACTGCGGGGCTGCCGCTGTTTCCTGGGTTGGAGCAGAGTCCCTAAGGGCCCTCCAGAGGAGGGGCAGCCCCTCCCTCGCCAGGCCACTTCCCCCACTGCACACCAGGGATGGGGCCCTCCCTGCGGGGTCCTCACCTGGCCTGCTTCTGGCCGCCCCAGGTGGGGAGTGGATTCTTCCCAGGAGGGTGGCAGGGTGAGGAGGAGCTGGTGAGGGCCTGGCTTGCCAATCCTGGGCAGGTGGGCCCAGACCCCTGTCCCAGCCAGGAACCCCATGCAGCCTGCCAGGGTCCAGGCCCAACCGCTATCCCAGGGCGCCCTGTGTCCCCCTCTCTGAACCACTGGGCTGCTTCAAACATTCGTTCCTCCTCTGTGGACCTTGCCCCAGGAAACACGGTGTTGTGAAACACGAAACTAGCATGGGGCGCTCAGCGGGTGGGTGTGCATGTGTATGCGCACAGGCTCCTGTGTGTGCGTGCATGCTGGTGTGTGCACGTGTTCAGGTATGTTTGTGTGTGTGTGCAGGTGCACACTTGACCCGAGTCACAGTGCCACCCACTGGGTGACACCAGACTCCAGGCTGCCCCATCGCCCCAGTGACTCCTGCCCCAGGACCAGGCTGCTACCGGGTCAGCTGTCTGGGGACGGCTTTGTAAGAGTGTCCAGGGCACCTGGGGGACAAGCAGGTGGGCAGATGGACAGGTGCCCAGCGGGCCCCAACAATTCCTCCTCTGCCCTACCCCCAGGCTGGCATCCAGGGCTGACCTCAAAGGCCTGGAGGTGTGGTGGCAGGCAGGGGCTGACCTGGGGCAGCCAGGTTATGACAGGCACAGCGCCCTGCACGTCGTGAGTGTCCCCTCCCCCTGCACCCTTTCCAAAGGCTGCCACCGCCAGGAAGGACACCCAGACAATTCACCAGCTGCCCCTCTGCCCCATCCCCAAATGCCCGGCCCTCCGTAAGCAGGACCATGGGATGCTGTCCCCTTCTCGGAGCCCTGAGCGGTGGGGATGAGGAGAGTACAAGAGCCGCTGGGGCCCTGTGTGTGTGGGCTAGGAGTAGGGAAGGGAGTCCTGGGGCCGGGGATCCTTGGGCCAGCTCCTGGTCAGTGGCTCCCCACTGCTTCCCCATAGGCGGAGGCAGCTGGAAACCTGGCGGTGGTGGCCCTTCTACAGAGTCTGGAGAGTGCGGTCGGTGCCCAGGCCCCAGGCCCAGTAAGTCCCCACCCAGGCGGGGCTGACACCCCACAACCAGCTTCTAGTATGTGTGGCTGGATCCTGGCTCAGTGGCGTAACCAAGGGGGACAGAGCCAGGAGGCTGAGATGGATCCCAGTCAGTCTAGGGGCTGCAGAGCCCCTCCTGGGGGTGTCTGGGGCGGAACCTGGTTTAGAGGGAGGGCTTCCTGAAGGAACTGACCAGACCTGAGCGCTGAGGGCCCAGCCAGGGCTCAGCATCCTCTCACCCACCCCTGCCCCTGTGCCCTGCCCCACCGGGCCCCCGAGGCTGGGTGCTTCCACCTGCCTCCCAGGCCAGTTCCCAGCTGACACCCCCCTTCCCACTCGGTCACACGGCCCTCCCATAGTCTCACGCTGGGTTTGCTCGGCTCTTGGGCGGTGCTGCACAGACTGGGTGCCCGGGCTTGTCTCTCTGCCCTGCTTTCGCACACGACTTGGGCCTCCACATGTTCTAAGGAGCCCTCAGGTTTTCAGGAAGTGCTGCCTGGTGTCTAACCTGAAGCCCTCCTGCTGCAGTGTAAGCCATTCCTTCCTCCCGTGACCTGCTGGAGAGGTCTCAGGCATGACCCCTGTGGGGGCTGCTTCCCAGCTGTTCTCAGGCAAAGCCTGAAGGCCTTTGTTGGGCAGAATGGCCATAAAGTCTCTGGGCATCTCCTGCCCAGGTCCCCAGCGCCTGGCTCTGAGTGGGTCTGTCTGGGTCTGGACTGTGGGTGTGTGTGGCGAGGCAGGCCCGGGCCCTGTGGGGGTGAGGGGGGCACTTGGCCCATCCTTCCCGAGGCAGCTGTGTGAGCCGGGTGGGGCAGCACTCATGGAGGTGACCTGGCCAAGCGGCCAAGCAGGCCTTCCTTTCCCAGCCGCCCCTGCTTCCTGCCGCCCTGCCTTTGTTCAGGCTGGTCCTTCCTCCAGACACCCTCTGCCCATCTCCTCACCTCCTGCACCTTCTTTCTGGAGCTTGAAGTCACCTCCTCCAGGCAGCCCTCTAGCCCCTGGACAAGCACGCTGCTCCTGCTTAACTCTAGGCCTCACAGCCCCATCCCAGTTGCTGTCTGGTGTTCTGTCACCCCAGCTTTGCTGCACCCAGCCCCCCTCTCAGGCCAGGGCCACACCAGGGCTCCAAGGGCTGCAGAAGCCCGTGAATGTCAAGGGGGCCCGTCGGGACCCTTCCAGACCCTGCTCTGCCTGAAGCTCCTGACAGCCTCCACTGGGAGCCAGGCCACTCTGCAAGGGAAGGGGTGACCTGGGCCGGCCTGGTGGCACAGCCTGGGCAGGTGGGTGCATGGGGTGGTCCCTGCTGCTGCCCAGTGCGGCTGCTGTTGCAAGGCCAGGGTGGCCTCGTGCCTTCTTTCAGCCGGGGCTGAAATCGGGCTTGTGGACCCCTGGCTCCCGCCATCTGTGCATGGGCCTGGGATGGTCAAGGACTCCCTGCTGCCACCCCCAGCCCCTGACCCCTTCTCGCTGGTGTGAGGAGCGTGGGAGCTGCCTCCCACCAGGCCTCTGTACCTGCCAGGGGACGGTTCCTGTCTGTCCCTCTGGCTGGTCCCTGGACTGGAGGCCCAGGAGGGCAAAAGTGAGACCCCAGAGCTGACCCTTGGCACCCAGGTACACCTCGGTCTCCTCAGCCTGGTTCCCAAGCCTGGCTGGCACTGCTGCCCGCATCCTTGCTGTCCTCACCCCGACACGGGTGTGCCTGGGCCTTGCACAACAAGGTGACGCCACGAGAGCATGGCATGGTGGGGCTGGGGAGACCCTCGCTCCACACCCTGGTGAGGCCTGTGGGGGGCTGCAGGGGGAGGGAGGGTGGTACAGCGCCCGAGAGCCAGGAGCCCCTGCCCTTCCGGGATGGCCAGGACCCTCGGAGGGCCTTGCAGGAGGCAGTGGGACAGCTGGACAAAACACCTGGGGCAGGTGGGGAGTAGGGAGACCGCCTCCAGCATCCCTGGGCTGAGCCCACCTGGCCTCCCCGGTTGCTGCGGCACCTGGCAGCGCCCACCTGATTGGCTCGGTCCCGAGGGCTGGGCAGAGCCTGTCACTCACACCACCCCATTCAGCGCTGTTCCAGGCCCTGGGAGCCCCAGGTTGTGAAAGCTGCAGGTGGCTCACGGTAGCCCACATGGCAGCACCCTCCCAGAGCAGGTGCCAACCTGCCAGTGTAGACACAGCCGCTAACGCCTGGGGTGAGTGTCCTGCAGTGTGGAAATGGCCACTCAGCCTGTGTGTCCCGCAGGGAGCACTTGCCAAGCTGGCCTTTCTCCAACTGGGTCACTGACGGAGTTTGGCAGAGATGGCTTGAGGACCACAGGGGCTGGGGAGGGGCTGGGCAGACGGGGAGTGCTCCTCACAAGGCTGGACGGCCACACCTCCATTTTCAGACCCTCCAAAGCCTCGTGGGGTGCAGGGCCCTACCACAGGGAGCCCAGGACTGGCCAGTGTCTCAGGAGGCTTTGAAGAGTCATAGGCTGGAGTCTGGGAGCTTCCTTGGGGGCTGTTTTGTGACCCTTGGGGAGAGGTCAGAGGGTCCCTGGGTAAGGGGACTCCTCTACAATCACCCAGAAGTGGCAGGGGGTGCAGGGCTGCTGCTCAGGGCTCCCTGGACTCTTCAAGGGGCAGTGACCTGGCCCCGAGGCCTCTGGATCTCTGGTGTGCAGCGGGAACAGCCGGGACAGACAGGCTTGGAGTGTGGTGTCCTGTCCTATGTTGGTGTATGTTGCCCCCACTGTGCGCCTTGGAGGGCGCTGGGTCCTTGCCTCTCCCACTTCATGGACAAGGAAGCTAAGGCACAGAGTGGCCCCGTCCTGTGCCCAGGGCTCTGTGTTGGCACAGGGCAGAGCAGTGCTGTGAATCAGGGCCCCCTCGACTCTTGCTGTGGCATGAGGCCATGGGAGACGCAGGAACAAGGCATAGCCGGGTGCTCGGTGCACGTGGGACCCACCTCCCCACAGTGGGGTGGCGTTGCTCACACCTGGTAATTTCACGCTGGGGGAGGCCTTGCTTCCTACAGCCCACCTCAAATCACCGGGATCTCAGGGCTATCCCTGGGAAGCCTCTCTCCATCACGGCTACTGTCTTTCTAATCAGCATATTCTATCCTAAAATCAGACTCCTTAGTTGAGGGCCCTCCATGGCCGTCCCTCTCCAGCTGGAGGTAACCAGACTTATCATGCATGCGAGGAAGTTCCCCTTCTGGTCACACATCAGTGTTTCCTGCTGCTGGTGGGGACCAAAGGTGCTGGTGCTTGTCGGCTTCTCCCTGTCCTCTCTCATCAGTGCCCTTGGATGCTGGGCACGGGAGCCATGTTTGCTGGGCAAGGAGAGCCCAACCAGGTGGTTGTGTGTCAGGAGGAGTCTGCCAGGACTGGGCTAGACCAGGGCTTAGTATTAAGAATAGGAGAGGTGGCCAGGCATGCCTGTAATCCCAGCACTTTGGGAGGGAGGCCGAGGGAGGTGGATAGCTTGAGCTCAGGAGTTTGAGAACAGCCACCATGGCGAAACCCTGTCTCTAAAAAATAAAT